>ML242713.1:8816-73298 GCA_005239495.1 Nicotiana undulata | reverse complement strand
ACAAATCCCAAGTGTGTGTGCAAACCCACAAATCAATACTTGTTATTCTCTACTCAAAATATATTTACAAAACTCAAAATATATCCCCAATACTATGTTCTTGCCAAAAGGCCCTAGATGTCTCTCTTCCTCCAAAAAATGGCTACTAGGTCGAGTATATAAAAGTTGAAGTTGGAAAATGTGATTTTACACCTTTGTCCAAATCTGATGCCCGACTACCGCACCTGCGGAAGATTCATCGCAGGTGCGATTCCGCAGGGGCGGAATATTTCTCGCAGGTGCGGGTTCTGAGTTGTATCACTTTTCAGCAGGGAAGGATGTTTGGTCGCACCTGCGGTTCCGCAGGTGCGTAAAAAACACCGCAGGTGCGAGTTTTGTGTGCCTGAGCCAGCTTCGCAGCGGCGACAATTCCTCGCAGGTGCGAGGTCGCTCTTGCGTCCTAGAATCCACAGGTGCGGAATCACTGAAGCCTTTATGCACATTTTCACCGCTTTTTGTCCAACTTTCAGTCCAATTCAACACCAACCTTCATAACATCATTTCCCTAAAAATTGAGTAATTATACACTAACAATGACCTCAAATTACCATTTAACAATACAAAATCTAATGAGAAAAGGCTAAAATGAGTGGTAAAATCACCACTCATCATGCACAATAATGGCAAAGATTCCCTAGGTAAATTTGATCCCAGAAGTGATGAGGGAGTATTCTGATATTCATCACATACCAAAGCCTATAAAGTGTACAATAAAAGAACTATGTGTGTAGAAGAGAGTGTGCATGTTGTTTTTGATGAAACTAACACTCTTTATGAGAGACAGGAACCAGAAGATGAGGAGCTTGGACTGGTGAGAAGCAGTGAACACATTAAAGCAGCAATGGGAGATGGAACAGGTGATGGACCAGGTCCAACTAACCCAAGCAATATGACAGGGGGAACTCAACATGTGAACCCTGGCCCTGATCCTGTTCCACAACAACAAGACACCATTGAATCATCTAGAAGTGAACAATGGGTGCTCAAACCACACCGATATCAAAGTTCTCACCCTCTTGAGAACATCATAATAGATTTGTCATCCGGAATGAAAATAAGATCCTCCTTGAAAAATCTGTGTGCGCTTGATGCCTTTCTTTCCTTAATCGAACCAAAGAAAATTGGTGAAGCCCTACAAGATGCTGATTGGGTAAATGCCATGCAAGAAGAGTTGAATCAGTTTGAAAGAAGTCAAGTATGGAACTTGGTACCCAGGCCACTAGACAAATCAGTGATTGGCACAAAGTGGGTCTTCAGGAACAAGCTCGATGAGGATGGAACTGTTACAAGAAACAAGGCCCGACTGGTTGTTCAAGGGTATAGTCAAGAAGAGGGAATTGACTATGATGAGACCTTTGCCCCTGTGGCAAGACTGGAGGCAATTAGACTTCTTATAGCATTTGCTGCACATATGGAAATCACTCTCCATCAGATGGATGTTAAGAGTGCCTTTCTTAATGGTTATCTGAAGGAAGATGTATTTGTCAAACAACCTCCAGGTTTTGAAATCAAGGAGTCACCTGACCACGTATACAAACTTGACAAGGCTCTATATGGTCTCAAACAAGCACCTAGAGCATAGTATGAGCGGCTACCAAAATTCTTGCTAGAACATGGGTACAAACGAGGCAAAATTGACAGCACCTTGTTCTTAAAGGAAAAGGGTAAAAAACTCCTGGTTGTGCAAATATATGTGGATGATATTATATTTGGGGAAACTTCTGAAAAACTGAGTAAGGAATTTGCTACACTTATGGGGAGTGAGCTTGAGATGAGTATGATGGGTGAGCTAAACTTCTTCTTAGGCTTGCAAATCAAGCAAAACCCCAATGGAACAATGATCCATCAACAAAAGTATTTGAAAGAACTGCTCAAGAAGTTTAAAATGGAGGACTAAAAGGAAATAGACACCCCCATAGCCACAACTACAAAATTGGATGTGGATGAACCTAGTTCATCCGTTCATCAGAAGCTATACAGAGGGATGATTGGGTCTCTATTATATCTCACTTCCAGTAGACCTGATATTGTGTTCAGTGTAGGACTGTGTGCTAGGTTTCAAGCAAATCCAAAAGAGTCCCACCTAAATGTAGTGAAGAGAATTTTGAGATATCTGAAAGGGACCACTGATTTGTGCCTTTGGTACCCTAAAGGTAGTAATTTCAACCTTCTAGGATATGCTGATGCTGATTATGCAGGTTTCCTGGTTGACAGGAAAAGTACTTCAGGCATGGCTCACTTTCTGGGCTCCTGCCTTGTGTCTTGGGCAACCAAGAAATAAAATTCAGTAGCTCTGTCTACTACTGAGGCTGAATATGTGGCTGCAGCCTCATGCTGTGCTCAGTTGCTGTGGATCAAGCAACAACTCATGGACTTTGGTATAGATGTGGGATGCATTCCTATTTTCTGTGATAACACTAGTGAAATTAGTATGACCAAGAACCCGGTTCATCATAAGAGAACTAAGCACATAGATGTTAGACACCACTTCCTTAGGGATAACTATGAAAAGGAATGATCTCAATTGAATTTTGTGCTACTGGCAAGCAAATTGCAGATATCTTTACTAAAGCACTGAGTAGGGAGCATTTTGAGAGAAACAAGCTTGAATTAAGGATGATTAAGATCACCTAATTGAAAAACAAAAAAGAAAAAATTGAATTTTTTTTTGTTTTGGTTAGAAAAGTTTAACTTAGGTTCTTAACCAGACTAATCATTGCTCAGTATCATGTCTTTATTGCAATACTCTCTTGCCATGTATTAATATGATTCCCTGGTTACTAATGATGTTTCTCTATCTTTGTAAATTGAGGCAAATTAAAGATTTTAACAAGATGAACCTGGTTCATCCATGCTGGTTCATCTGACTGACAAGGTACGTACTCATCTCCATACACTTATTAAATTAATTACAGTCATACATGAGCAGGACTATATCTATATTTGGTTCAATTCAAATTCCTAGTAATTATCCAAATTGAACAAGTTTCAAGGAGTCCTATCACATTAAAATTAGCCAAAATTTAGGAGTTTATAACCGTCTAATCAATGTCAGTCCTGCATCGATTAGACTACCACTTGAGTAAATATTATGCCCGTTGTAAAATTCTTAGCCACATCTTATAAAAGGGTCATCATTACTCCTCTTTTCATAACTAAACCGTCGAACCAAGTTCATCTCATTATTCTCAAACCAAAACTGATCAACCTTTTTTCTTTTCTAAAACGTTCATAACAATGTCGTCACCACCCCCTGCTTCTTCATCCTCTTTGTCACCCATTCGTGATTATGATGGAGGATGTTATGAATCTGATTCAAATTCTCCATCCGTGTATAGCTCTCAATCTCTAGAGATATCTTTAACCCCTAAAAACCCTCCAGTTCTTGAACCCACACCTAACCCTACTCCAGCCCCTAGGGCTCGTCGTGTGAAAGTTCTTGCCAGAAAATCTGTTGCTTCTGGCTCTCGTGCAAGATTCTTGGAGGAAATTCTACAGGCTGAAAAGGATAATGAGTCTGAATCATCAAGTGAATCTTTCAAATCAGCAATTGAGGATGAAGCACCTGGTTCATCCAGTTCTGAGCAAGGAAATCTTGAGGTTGTTTCTGAACCTGCTACTACTGAGAACAAGTTTGTGTTGGTTGGGTCAGTTGTTGATGTTGAAGTGCCAGATAGGCGTAGAAAATTAGGAAAAGATACAATTCTTGAGAGAGAGGGAGAAGGAGGTTCTGTAAGGGCATCTGGGGAGGACGACACCCCTTTGGCTATCTGTGGTCCCGTTCCTGAGCATGTTGGAGAAGATGTCAAAAATTTAGGGGGAAGTGTTGCTGACGAAGCAACAACAGGTCTAGAGAGCTTACGAAAATCAGCAGATGAACCTGGTTAATCTATCGAGGAGACACTGGCTGAGATGTTAAGGAAGCTGGGGTAGTCTTATAACCCCAAAAAGAAGAGATCTTAAACGTTCAAGAAAGTCACTACTCCAGTTCCTCCAAAGAAAAGGAAAGCTTCTGTATCTTCTGATGCTCCTGCCCCAAAAGTGCGTGGTACTAGGAGTGTTGTTCAACGACAAGAAGAAGAGTTAGAAAAGGCTCTGAGAGAGAGCAAGAAAAAGAAAGCTGCAAAGGGAAAGGCTAAAGTAGGAGAACCCGTTGAGGCTGTTGATGTGGATGATGAATCGTTGGACCTGGTCCAACATGAGGAGAAACTTGCTCCAGTTGTGGTTGAGACACCCAAGCCAAGAAGGCTAAGGCTTCTTCAAAGAAGTCAGCTGATGTGTCTGCCACACCCTCAAGTACTGCTAAAAGGTCCAGGTCCAAGGCCAAGAAAGTGACGATTGTTGAGAAAGATGAGGATAAAGAGTGGAGTGGAGGAGATGAGAAGGAAGTTGGTGAGGAGACTGATAGAATCACAATGTTCAGCAAAAGGACAATTCTGAAGGGAAAGTTATTGAAAGATCTCGAGGAACCTGGAATACAATACCTGCTGGATGCACTGGATGTGCAGGGGTGGAAGGAAATGGTCCTTCGCATGGAAGGAAGGCTGGCAAGGAACGAATTGGTGGAGTTTATGGAAAACACAAGTTATTCTTTGAATTTGTGATCAAGTTCCTGCTGCCAAGACAAGAACGAAGGCACATCACCAATTACATGGACCTCACCTTGATGGAATGTTTGTATAGGGGAAAGCAGATCAACTGGCCAGCTTTCATCATGCAACTCTTGGACAGAGTTGTCAATGGAACCAAAGCACACGCTATTCCGTATGGATTTATTCTAACGGCTCTGCTTACTCACTTTGAGGTTCCTGTGAAGAAAGCTTAGATGGATAATACTAAGGATTACTTTAGGAAGAACACTTTGCTGACTTGTGATTATATTGTCAATATTCCGGAAGATGAACCTGGTTCATCTAGGAAGCAGCCAGTTAATAGCAAAGTAAGGTCATTGGTGCAGGAAGGAGAGATGAAGGATAAGGAGATCCTTAGATTGAAATCTCGCCTTCATGAGGTGGAAGCTGAGCAGGATGCTCTCAGAGTTGAACTAGCAAAAGAGAAGGAGAAAAATGAAGGTGTTCTTCAACAAATGCTTTCTCTCCTTCAAGCCAAGAACCCAACCTCATCTGCACCTACCCAACCTTAGGATGTCCAGAGCCACCAAAACCCCATCTATGACCCAGTTCGGGATTTGTTATGTTTCTATTTTTACTCTGCTTTGCTCATGGTTATGGTTGTTTTTTGTTTTTGACTATATGGTGTTTGATTTTCGATCCTATCCATGAAATTTGCTATTTTTTATTGATTTGTCTCAATTTTTTTTATTTATCTTACATTTATTGGTTTCTTGTGAAGATTAATCATGTTTTGTATCTGGAGTTGCTTCAAATGGCCATGAGTAATTGTTAATAACTCTGGTAAGTTTATCATTTTGCAACTTCTCGATGATGCCAAAAGGGGGAAGATAGTGCTTTTTCAATTTTTACAAAGTGATATTTATAACCTAATGAACCTGGTTTCTCTATGATAAATGCTTAAAACCATACAAAGTATTTGAAGATTGTACAGGGTTAAGCACATGGTTTGTCATCATAAAAAAGGGGGAATTTGTTGACCCAAGTCAATGTATGGTTTTGAAGATTGACAAATATCTACCAAGTTGAACCAGATCCATTAAGTTATCATAATGAAACAGACTCATTGGCACGCGAAGAGCCCATGCGTAGGAGATAACATGTTATGTGAACTATCTGGGAACTAAGAGGTTGTCTCCTAAAGCGAAAAGTTGCAAATTGATAAGAGGTTAGATTTTGAATTTAGCAAGGATAGTAACAAAGGAAGGAAGTTGAGTTTAATACAAACTCTTCCACCAAGGAAGAGTTGCATCAAAATTAAACAAGAACATCTCAACTACTGGCGCTATATAATGTTGAAGTATTCCTACTGAATAATTTATTGCACAAAGGCAGAAGTGAAACAAGAATTGAAAGCAAAATTCCCAGAGATATTTTGCAAGCAGAATCCTTGTGCGACACAAAGACTACTGACCAGCTAGAAGAATCAGTTTCATCTGTTTGCTTATTGAGTCTAGTTGGTTGTAGTAGGTGATTTAATATTGTATATTTTCAGCTTTCTTAGAAGCAATTGTAATAGGTACACACTGTTCAAGTTAGAGTTAACTTGAAGCTTGTCGCAATTAGCTAGAGGCTAGGTTGCTACAAAGGGATTAGAGTTAGTCCTAGGTTTACAAAAGAGTTTATTTTGTAAATGCTGTTTGGCTTAGAGGTTTAGTGAAGAGTTTGGAAAAATCCTACTGAGGAGTAGGTCGTGGTTTTTTCACCTTTTGAGCCAGGTGTTTTCCACGTAAAAATCTCTGTGTTTTTACTTTACTGCATTTATTATTCCGCAACAGTAGAAGTTGATCACCAAGAAGAACCATGTTCTTCTACTAAGACAACACTCGAAAAATTAGACACCACACAAATCACCCCTCCTCTTGTGTGGTATTGAAGTATAAAACATCAAACCCTTTTGATCCTTAGTCCTTTTTCTTTAAAAAACCATGATACAAGCCTTAACCCGTTCTGACCCTTTCTTGGCACCCCTTCTTTCCTTAGCACAGGGCAAAAGCGTAAGTTTGGGGGAGAAATGAGGAATACAACAGGGTGAAGAAGAGGGTACAAAAAGGAAGAAAAGGAAAGTCAATGAAAAAGAAAAAAAAGATATTCGAAAAGAAAAAAGAATGAACAATTTAGAAGAAGTAAAGGGAATCAATGAAAGAAAAAAGATTAAAGGTGTGGAATGCTTAGAAAGGAGAAAAATGATTGAAATGAACAAGAAGGAGTGACAGTATGTTGCTCTAACCCCTTAGAAAGAGTTTAATGACTCAAGAAGTCAAGAGAATGTGCACAAAAAGTGAAACAAATGAAGTGCTTAAGGGAAGACGGTACCTACCTAGACCAAATATTTCCTACCCTGAACAAAAAGCCTTCATCATATATCCACAAAAGTCCTATATGATCTTGAGTTGAATGAAGCTTACATTAGTGGCGACTCACATAAGGGGCAAGCCTATGGTACTTTGAGCCGGACTTGAGTCTTTTCCTTGAGAGAGATGAGTGAACTCCCATTATTCTCGTTTTGAGTGTTACAATCTTAAAGTGAGGTTTGCTTAGGGAGAGTTGAGGAGTATGAGTTTGGGTTCCACAATGACCAAAGTAGTAGTAAGAGTTTCGTTGATGAGTCGAGTCAACTCTTGATGCTTATGTGTCGCACTGAAATCCATGGTGTTAAAAGGTCAAATGTTGTTAATGATTCATTTGTATTGAGGGCAATTGTTAATCCCAATTGATGCTAGAAGAGGTTACCTTAGGACAACTGAATTTTCTTGGACTTACCAAAAATGGGGTGGAACTTATTTTGTTTGCTTGAGGACAAGAAAAAGCTTAAGTTTGAGGGAGTTGATAACTAGGGATTCTACCTCAATTTACACTCTTTCTTGTTCAAGTTTTGGATGAAATGTTATGCAAAATAGTCCCACAGGCTTACTTGTTGTGCTTGTTTCAGGGTTCAGTCAAAAAGGGTGACAAATAGTCAAAAACCTGCTAAAAAAGGAGTGAAACATGCACAAGTACCAAGAACAAGAACAAGCATAGTCCAACTAACCACCGCGACCGCATTCCACTTTGTGCGGTCCGCACTAAAGAGATTCAGAGATTGCATTTTCAAGGCAAAAACCACCGCGGACCGCAGTCCATTTTGTGCGGTCCGCACTGAAGCCATCGCGGCCGCGGTGGCCAAGTTCAAAGACTCAGTTTTTCCAGCCAAAGACCTCAGCGTGGCCGCAGTCCATTATGTGCGGTCCACGGAGACCCCGCAGGGGTATTTTTGTCCAGAAAATTCGGCTTAGTATAAATAGTTTCTTTTCCCATTTTTGGGAGCTTTTGCACTATGATATTATCAGGAGCTCGTGAACGACTTTTCTTCAGCTTTTTGAGTAATTTTAGAAGGGTTTCAACATTGAATCTTTCAATTTTAGTTTATAATTCAATTATATGGGTTTTGCTTCATCTATTTCTCTGATTTCTTCAGTTATTATGAGTAGTAAACCCATTAGCTAGGGTTATGGCTCAACCCTAGTGTGGGTGTTTGATGGGTCCTTTAAATTAAGGCTTAGATGTTTATGGGTAATTGGTATTTGGACTGATTTGAGGTTTTCATGTTAATATTAGTGGTTGCAAACACTAATTGGTGTTTATTTGACTTGGGTTCTTCTTGAGAAAGAGAACTTGAGTCTATAAAATTAGTCCAACAAGGAATAAGGATGTATTCACGAGATTGATAGTCCCAATTAACGGGTTAAACCTAGAAATAATAAAACCCTACTTGAGCCTATATTGCTTGTATGATTTTGACACCTAATTGGTCTCGAGAGAGGCAATTAGGGCAAAGCCACTCAATCTACCGAGAGGTGTAGAGTGGGTAATTCCATGCATTGGCTATATCACAATCCCCTTTATGACAACTTTGCCTTAGGTATTGGAATCATGTTGAGTACTCACCTAGGAGAAAGTCATAGCCCTAGTCCTATTTATCTACAAAGAAAATAATCAAAAAGACATTAGTTAGTTAATTAGCTATTTACAATTAGTCTAAACCATAGTTCTAGTATAAAACCAAAAGTATGAAAAGTGCAATTAAGAGCACGAAAGACTATTAGATCACTTAGGAAATCAACTCCCACAATCATAAATCCCATAGGATTCGATCCCGACTCGTTCGGGTAAAAGCTGCATTGACCCTCATCTTTCTACTATTTAGTAGTGTAGGTGAGCGCCGATTACCTGCATCCAGTTGTTGATGCTGGATAATGTCTGAGTAACCCGCAGTGCAGTCTGAGGGTAAGTGAAAGATGAGGGCACGGATAATGGGGCGGTGATGGATGGCCCGGATGAAGGAGGAGCATGGGAGCAGAAGAACCGTCTGCTGTGGAAGGCTCTGACCCGACGACCACTACCCTTGGCTCTAGACTGGCCAGTAGAGCTAGTGGCTTTTCCTTTGGCTTTTTGGTTGTCTACTCCTTGAAGATTTTACCACGAGAAGGGATTCTTGTGCTTAACTTTCGTGTCATAGCGCCTCCCCTCTACCCCTTGGTCCTCTAGATACATAGTGATGAAGTTGGGGTAGGGGTAAGATCTTTCTTCTTTCTCGGTTGCTTTGGAGATGTTTTGGGACATGAGGTTCCCCACATTGATGGGATACCCCACCATGATGTGGGATGACACTATCATGTTGGGAGTGATCAAGTCGGCTGCATACAAATGTGCACCACCCTTTGGCTTCAAAGCTGAGGGTGTTTCTGGGAATTGGGACTCCAGTTGTGAGTCAGCCGGAGGTCTCACTAGGGTTTTCTTTTTGCTTATAATCTTCTGAGCTGCTAAGGGTAAGGCTTGCTGACCTGTACCCCGGCCTCGGGAAGATTCTGCCCTCCCTTTTGGTTTGTTTGCTCCACCACGAGATCGCACCATTTTCTGCAACACACAAGTAGTGAATGATAATTAAAATTGGGGTTCAATTAATCCTTAAAATAGTATAGATGAAATGGACAACAGTGCTCTCAGAACAGGGAATCGTAGATGGCAAAAAAGTGAACGCGGCCGCGGAAGTCCCATTGCGGACCGCGTAAAAGTGAAAGCAGCCGCGAAGAGGTTAGGTTTATAATACTAACTCTCTGAACTTGGTCGACCGTGGACCGCCAAATAATGAACACGTCCGCGAAGGACCAATCGCGGACCACGTAAAATTTGACGTGGCCGCGAAAGCTATTATTAGACTCTTTGAAGTTCAAGAGCGCGGTCCGCAAAAACATGGACACGGCTGCAAAGAACCAAATACGGACCGCGTAAAAGTCACCGCGACCGCGAACTCTCATTAATACTCAGTTGCTAAAATTTAGGGTATCGCGGACCGCAAAAAACTGAACGCGGCTGCATACCCTATCGCGGACCATGAAAAGTGAACCGCGGCCACGAAATTCAAATGCGACTAGCAGTGACGAACATTTTAATCCTAGGGTTTTCACTAAGTGCACAAATTAGTTCAATTAACATGCAAAGTTACTAACCCTATCCCCCAGTAGGCATGTAAACACTACTCATATGTATTTAAGCATCAATTAAGCATAAATTTGAGATTATGGCATGTATCTAACCCTAACTAAAAAAATAAAATTAAAACAAAGAGAATAGAAAAGAAAAAGATAAAATCAAATCATGGACTTGAACATACAAATTGTGAAATTTTAGTAGGAAATTAATTCTTGATTGAATGAGATGAAATTGAGAGCTAGAGAAGATGAACAGTGCTTTTGTGCGGTGAAAAGATAGGGTTCGAAAAGTGTAAAATGCTTAAGGATCCCCTATTTATACTTAGCATATGTGGAATCCACCGCCTTATCTGAGCGCATCCGCAAAATTCTATCACGGTCCGCGCTTGTTACCTTATGAAGAGCTGCTTCAAGCACCTGGGTGCGGTCCGCGAAAAAATAGCCGCGGCCGCGAAATTCATCGCGGTCCACCAAAATATAAACACGGCCGCGAACTATGAAGGATATTTGATAGTCCAACTTCAGATAGTTGGCATTTTGCTCTTTTCAATTATGCTTCCGCAGACAAAAAGGTGCGGTCGCGAAATGCTCACGCGGACCGCAACATTTTGGGTGCGATCCGCGAACTTCCCACACTTAGCCAAATCTTTCCCTATCAAAATCATGCACTGCACAACCTATTCCTGTGCAAACTTCACAACCAGTTAGTCTAAAATAATGCCTAATCTAAGAAGAAAATCAAAAGAAAGAAAAACACATGGGTTTCCTTCCAAGAAGCGCCTGATTTAACGTCGCGGCACGACGCATGTTACCATCATCACTTGAATGGATCAAGGCCACCACGTGGCGGTCATCAAACTTGCCAAGGTAATGCTTCACTCGGTGCCCATTGACTCTAAAGATTTCACCATTTTTGTTTTGAAATCAAGAGCACCAAACAGAGTTACATGCACCACTTCAAAAGGGCCACTCCACTTTGACTTGAGCTTTCCCGGAAACAGTCGTAACCGAGAGATGAATAGAAGAATAAAGTCACGCTCCTTGAATTCTTTGTTATGGACATATTTGTCATGTAAGTACTTCATCTTGTCCTTATACAATGACGAGCTGAAATAAGCATGGAACCGGAACTCATCAAGTTCATTTAGTTCCTCTACCTGGAGATTGGCAGCTACATCCCATTCAAGGTTTAATTTCTTCAGTGCCCACATGGTCTTGTGCTCTAATTCAACTAAAAGATGGCATGCTTTTCCAAATACTAACCAGTACAGAGACATACTAATTTGAGTCTTGTAAGTAGTTCCATAAGCCCACAGGCATCGTCAAGTTTCCTTGACCAATCAGACCGGTTTACATTGATAGTTTTGAATAATATGCTCTTTAGAGACCTCAACTTGTCCACTAGCCTCAGGGTGATAAGGGGTTGACACCTTATGAGTGACACCATACTTGGAGAGTAAAGTGTCGAAGGCCTTGTTGCAAAAATGAGAACCCCCACCATTAGTGATAGCCTTCAGGGTGCCGAACCTTGTGAAGATATTTTTCTTTAATAAAGCCACTACACTCCGTGCCTCATTGTTGGGCAAAGCCACTACTTCAACCCATTTGGAAACATAATCAACATCAACTAGAATATAAGTGTTACCACATGAACTCACAAATGGCCCCATAAAGTCGATGCCCCACACGTCAGAAATATCAATCTCAAGAATAATGGTGAGAGGCATTTCATCCTTCTTGGAAATTCCACCAGCTCTTTGGCACTCATCACACCGCCTAACAAGCTCTCTAGAATCTTTGTACAAGGTAGGCAAATAAAATCCACAGTTGAGAACCTTTGTAGCAGTTCTCGCCCCACCATGACGACCACTGTAGGGCGAGGAATGGTAAGCATCAAGAATACTCATTTTCTCCTATTACGAAACACATCTCCGAATAACACCATCATTGCAAATCCTAAAAAGATATGGATTGTCCCAATAATAATCCAAGCTGTATCATTTGAGATTCTTCCTTTGGTTAGAAGAGAGCTCACTCGGGACAATGCCAGTCACAAGAAAGTTAGCCACATCGGCGAACCGAGGTATACCATTCAAAGACACGGAGAGGAGTTGTTCATTCGGAAACGAACCATTAATTTTTAGGCCATAATGGGGGCTCCCCTCCTCTTCCAAGTGGGACAAGTGGTCCGCCACATGATTCTCAGTCCCTTTTCGGTCAATGATTTCAAGATCAAACTCTTGAAGAAGAACCCATCTCATCAACCTAGCCTTAGAGTCCTTTTTGGTTATCAAGTAATGAAGTGCTGCGTGATCGATATGCACAATCACTTTGGAACCCATGAGGTAAGACCAGAACTTTTCCATGGTGAATACAATGGCTAATAACTCTTTATCGATCACTATAATTGACTTGGGCTTCATTCATCATTTTCCTTGCATAATATATTGGATGAAATATCTTGTTTGTCCTTTGCCCCAAAACCGCTACTACTGCAACGTCGCTAGCATCGCACATGAGCTCAAATGGTAAGATCTAATTGGGTGCGGTAGTGATGGGAGTGGTAGTCAATCTATACATGAGAAGATGAAAAGATTTCATGCAATCATCACCGAACACGAACTTTGCATCTTTTTCCATCAACTTGCACAAGGGGTTCACCACTTTTGAGAAATCGTTGATGAACATTCGGTAGAACCCCGCGTGACCAAGAAATATCCTAACTCCCTTGACGGAAGTAGGAGGATGGAGTTCTAAAATCACTTTAATTTTTGCTTTGTCCACTTCAATACCGTTCTTTGAAATCTTATGGCCGAGGACACATAAAGTGGCATTTTTCCCAATTAAGCACTAACTTGGTCTCTTCACATTGGGCCAACACTTTGTCAAGATTATCCAAGAATTCTTCAAAAGAATCCCCCATAACACTAAAATCATCCATGAACACTTTAAGGAAGTCCTCCGCCATATCCGTAAATATTACCATCATACACCGTTGAAAGGTAGCCGGTGAATTACACAAACCAAACGGCATCCATGAGAACGCAAATGTGCCATACGGACAAGTGAAGGTGATTTTCTCTTAGTCTTCCAGTGCAATGAGAACCTGGTTTTACCCGGAATACCCATCCAAAAAGCAATAATAAGCACGCCCAGCAAGTCTATCCAACATTTGATCAACAAAAAAGGAAATGGGAAATGGTCTTTGTGGGTCACTTTGTTCAGCTTTCTGTAATCCATGCATACCCTCCATCCGGTGAAAGTTCTAGTGCGGATCAACCCAATTTTTTCATTTGTGATGACAGTCATACCCCCCCTTCTTCGGGACACATTGTACCGGCGAAGTCCATGAACTATCCGAAATGGGGTACACAACCCCTGCATCTAGCCACTTGATAATTTCCTTCGTGACGACCTCTTGCATGGCTTTATTCAACCTCCTTTGATGTTCCATGGAGGGTTTTGCATCATTCTCCAGTATGATTTTGTGCATACAAAAGGCGGGGCTTATGCCTCGAATATCAGCCAAAGTCCATCCAACTGCCTTCTTCCTTCTTTGAAGCACCCGCAAGTGTGGATTCTACCTGCACGTTAGTTAAGCACGAAGAAAGAATAACATGTAATGTGAAACAAGGGCCTACGAACTCATATCTGAGGTGTGAAAGCAAAGGCTTCAACTTCAATGTTGGTGGCTCCTCAATTGAGGGCTTTGTTGGTGGAGTCTTCCGGTTCTCTAGGTACAAGGAAAGTTTTCGGGGTCCATATGAGTAGGATCCCATTCCTTGCAAAGCATTTTCACATTCTACCAAGCCTACCTTCTCATCATCCTCATGATTTAACAGCACAGCTCCCAAATGGTCTTCCACATTGATCATATCACTCGTGTCATCAACAATCACCTCCGTCACAAGATCCACAAAAGAGCATACTTCGTTGCTATTAGGCTGCCTCATTGATTTGCACACGTGGAACATAACTTTTACATCACCCACCCGGAAGGTAAGCTCCCCATCTTCCACATCAATCAAGGCCTTCCCTGTTGCTAGGAAAGGTCTCCCTATATGATAGGCACCCCGTAGTCAACTTCACAGTCTAGAATCACAAAATCTATGGGGAGAATGAACTTGTCGACCCGAACTAGCACATCATCAATAATCCCAAGTGGCCTCTTCATTGTCCGGTACACCTTTGCAATCTCATGGAAGTAGCTCTCGATTGACCAATACCCAATGCCTTGAACACAGAATATGGCATCAAATTTATGCTCGCTCCCAAGTCACATAAGGCTTTGGCGAAATCGGCACTACCAATGGTGCATGGAATTGTAAAGGAATCAAGATCTTCTAGTTTTGGGGCCATGGAATGCACAATGTAATATAACTCACTTGATGTGTCAATTTAATCGTCTCACGGTTCATTCACCTCTTCTTTGTTACCAAGTCCTCATGAATTTGTCATATCCCGACATTTGTTTAAGAGCTTCAACCAATGGATCATTGATGGACAAACTCTTCATCATATCAATAAATTTTTTGAATTGGTTTTCATTGTTTTTCTTTACAAGCCTTTGAGGATACGGCGGAGGAGGCCTTGGCAAAGGGGCCTTGACTTTGGGCAGTACCGTTTTCAGTATGTCTATCACGTGTTCACATCATTTTGTGTCTTATCCATTTTGTCATCAATGTCTATCCTCACTTCATAATTCACATTCTCATCATTGGCTTGGATCTCATCATCTTCTTGCAACACAACATCATCACTCACAGTCTTCTTTCACTACTAGAAAAATGCAAAGTTCCTAGGAAAATTTCCCACGGATATATTAGCAGTGGCAATTCCCACTGAAATGTAAAAAAGTTCAATGGGAAATGGAAAAGATTTATTTTACTTTTTTTTAAAAACGTTCCCACAGACTATAGGTGGGAACTAGTTGGCGCAAAAAATTGCGTAATTTGTTTCCCACCGAATCAGTAGGAATGTCATTAAAAATAAAAATTTTAAGATCTACCTAGTGAAACAGTGGGAATCTAAGATAAGAAATTATTTTAATATTCCCAGTGACACAGTGGGAAGCTCAAAATTTCGAATTCTTATTGTTGGTCCAAAAACCCGCGAGCTTACAAATTATTTTACCAAAAAAATTGAATTTATATAAGACAATTCCCACAAATTTACGCAGTGAATCAGTGGGAAAGTATTTTCTATTACATTAGGTATACCTCTTATTTTCCTTCTCTCTTTCACTCTCATTCTTCTCTTTCTCTCCCATTTCTCTTCGCACCTTTCCCCCATTTTCAGAAATCAGAGATTTCACTCATGCAAATTTGGTAACCCCCCCCCTCCCCCCCCAATCTCTCTCTCTCTCTCTCACTCCCCCCCTCTTTCTTTTTCCCTTTTCTGATTTTACCCTAAATGCCTAAAAACCTAGGGTACTTCCATGAAAATCTATTTTTTGTGTGTGTGTGGGTTTGTGTGTATAGTTGAGGTGTGACAATATATTTGTGTAGTTGCTGTAAAGATAATCGAAGAAATCAAAGTGCGAATGAATTTTTTTGAAAATATTTGTGGTTGCTATTAAGGCCGACCAGAATAGAGAATGGGCATATGATGAAATCAGAACTGTAGAAAATCGATAGAAAACGGTAACCTGTGACGAGATATTGCCAATTATTTGTTTCTTTTCCTGTGATGCCTTTTCTGGATTATCTGTTTTTAGGTTTAATTTTTATGCACTAACAATCTTTTTTATACTATCAGATTATTTTAAAGGTAAATGTAGGTAATAAACATAATAATAAAATTGGTAATTGACTTTAAAATAAGGCAAGAAACCTTTAACAATAGATTGAATTGCACAAATATGTTTAAAGAAATTAATTACACCACCAGTGTAAATAACTTTATTGATTTGTTTTGTTTCATTTTGATTTGTACGGGCATATGGGGTGTACAAGTGTTCGTACAATTTAGAACTTTAGTTACCACTATCTGTTTAATAACACCAATTTTGAGATAGAAAACATTTAACAGTGTATAGTCTAACCGTTCATCTTATAATTGATTTTAGCTTTGCGCACTTTTCTATTTTCACTTCTCTGATCATTGATTTGGCTTATTTACATCTTTTTTTACCAGCATAATTTTTTAAGTATAATTATCATCTCTTTTGCTCCTTTTGAAAATTGGACCAGGAAGTGAAGATCCAAAAGTGTGAAAGAAGACAAAATCAAGTTATAAGTCTTTAGGTAACTTCATTTGCTAATCTCTAAGTTGGTTTCAGTTGTTAAATGTAAGTTAAGCTGTTAAATTTCTAGAACAACTACATGAATTCATATTGCTTTTACCTTGAAAAAAAATCCTTTACTGTGAATATTATTTTTATCCTCCAAGTTTAAATTTATTTATGAATGATAACCAATGTGTTAGAATCTTGGTTTGACTTTTTAAACCGATTCCAAGAACTTAATAGGAGCATTTCTATGAAAAAGTACTTTTCATTCATAGTAATTTGATCTAGAACCATAGCCTTTTCTTGACTTATAAAAAGACGAATAAAAGTGAGTTCTTTAAGGTATACTATTCATAATTAATTATAAACTAAGTGAGTTCTTTAAGGTATACTATTCAAGATTAATTGTAGACTAACTTGAAGCAAATAAATTGTTATAAGTCTATTCATTTGTTTGTGTGTATTTGTGTACTAGATGGGACATGAACATCGTAGATGGATATACGATATAAATCATCCTAATCCTTGTGGTTTAAAGAAAGAATTTGTTGAAGATGTTAAAGGATTTATTGCTCATGCAAGGGGTTTAGGAAAAATTATTATGTGTGGACTGTTCATGGAGAGAACTATTGTAGTGTTGGTGATGTTTATTTTCAAAATCTAGTTAGTGGTGAGAGAAGTACACAAATGGAGAATAATGTTGAAAATTCTCGATTACATAAAATGGTGTCAGAGTCTTTTGGTGTTTACCCAGGGTTTCAATCCCAACAAAATGTTGTTGAGCCTTCCAATGATGAGGCAAATCGCTTCTATGAATCATTAGAGTCGGCGAGTCGTCCACTCTATGAAGGCTCAATGCATTCTAAGTTGTCTGTTGCGGTAAGATTACTAACTATTAAATCATATTGGAATATTTCTCAAGCGGGCATGAATGCTATAATTGGGCTCATGAGTGAAGTTAGTCCGAGCATTAACTTAACGAAGGATTACTATAATGCAAAGAAATTGGTTTCCGAGTTAGGCCTTTCCTAAAAAAAAATTGATTGTTGTGAAAATGGTTGTATGTTATATTATAAAGATGATGCGGCTCTAGAAGCGTGCAAATTTTGTGGCCTGTCTCATTTTAAAGAAGTCACAAATGCCAAAGGTAAGAAAGTTGCAGTTAAGAAGATGAATTACTTACCGATTATACCTAGATTAAAGAGGATGTATGCATCAATGAGTTCTGCTCCTCATATGAGATGACACTATGAAAATAGAAGGCCGCCTGGTATTTTGTGTTATCCTTTGGATGGAGACGCGTGAAAGTATTTTGATAGGATATTTTTGGACTTCGCTTATGAGCCAATAAACCGTGCAGACGGATTCACTCCATTTTCTTTCTCTGCTTCACCATATTCATGTTGGCCTGTCTTTGTTATGCCATATAATCTTCCACCTGAAATGTGTAAAACAAGTCCATATGTTCCTAACTTGCATAGTTCCGGGTCCAAGTAATCCAAAAGGTTCAATTGATGTATATTTGCAGCCGTTGATTGATGATCTAAAATTATTGTGGCATGAAGGTGTTGAAATATACGACATATCAACTAAACAAACTTTAGATTATGTGCTGCTTTGATGTGGACTATTAATGATTTTCCTACCTATGGAATGTTGTCTGGGTGGTCGGCTGCTGGAAAGTTAGCTTGCCCCTACTGTATAGAAGATACAAAAGCATTCACTTTGAGTCATGGAGGTAAAAACACATGGTTTGACTGTCATCGACGGTTCTTGTCAATGGATCATGAGTTCAGGAGAAATACTAGTGAATTTATGAAGAATCAAATAGATTATGATAAGCCACGACAAACCTTGTCACGCGAGGAAATTTGGGAGAGGGTTAAATATCTACCTAAGGACACGGAGTCTCCATCGGCTAGAATACCTGATTATGCGTTGAGTAAAATTGGACTAAACAAAGCATATTTTGGGAGTTACCTCATTGGAAGCATAATCTTCTTCGACATAATTTGAATGAATTTTTTTGATAACCTATTTAATACTGTTATGGATGACAAGAACAATACAAAAGATAACTTGAAGGCCAGAATGGATTTATAACTGCATGTGTCGGTTTTGATATTTTTGGGATAATTCATTTCCTTTTGGGACGGGTATAGAATTTGAAGAATCGCCACCTAACGGATTAAGGTGCGCTAGGGCACCTAAAAGAAAATAACTCAATAAACCGGTTTACTGGGTAAGGGCTCGAAATTACCTTGAGGGGAAGGTGTTTGGCACCTCTCGAGGTCCACAACGTTGGATCCCGGCCAAACTCAATTTAAGCGAATTAGTGATAAAGAAATTTAAACAAATAAAGATTGTTTTAAAATGGGAAATGGGGGTCCTAGGTTTATTAGACTATAAGATCACTTCTATGCAATACTCGACAACATTCCTCAAATAAAGGTGTTACGCATAGTATTAACGCACAGGTCATCATATCTTTTACTTCCCAATTACCCTCCCCTTTTCAATTATTATCTAAGCGTTCTAATAGCAATCTGGTACGTATCCTATGCGTGCATTACCCGTCCCTTACCTATGGCCTTGGAGATTTTTAGGACCTTTATCTAAGGTGGTTCTAGACTCACCTACGTTGCTTAAAAGGATAAAACTAAGCGACAAACAAAAGCAAGTAGGACTGTCACATAAAGATCACTTAAGGGGCTCATGTTTACCTCCACAAATAGACAAACAACTGCACACTTATTCAGACAAGAAATTTTAAATGATTTAGGAGTCCTATAGGCAGGATACCTAAATGAACACAAACAGAATATACAACAGTTTTGTTAAGGCGGGGCAATGAATACCTTATCAGTTTGCCTACTGATTTTTATTATTTACTGAATATGGGCAGGTTTTAAACAGAAAGAAAATCAATTTTTAGAACCCCAGATTTTAATTATCCTACAGGCTTGCCTATGTGATGATCGGCGGTATCTTATAGGCATGGTATCTAAACATTAATCAGACCAAATCATAAACCAATGATTAATTTAAACAGGTAGATTTAGACCCTATAGGCATACTGACTATGTACTGAAACTATTTTTTACACTTGTTTCCTATATGCATGATATCCAAGTGTTGAAACTATTTTATATGCATTTCTTATAGGCATGATATCTAGGCGAGTAAAGACGTTAGCCAAATTTCAAGCAAATTCAACAAGAAAACTCCTAGAAACATGATTTCTAATGCACACATGGAGGTTTTGAGAACATGATTATTAATGCAGAATTGATAAACGGCCTAGAAGCAGGATTTCTAGGATGCAAATTCAGCATAATGAGATAAAACCTATGAACATGGTTTCTAATGCAAATAAATACCATCACAATAGCCTATGGGCATGATTTCTACCCGGCTATGATAAAAGATATATAAAATCCCTCCCCATATTTTACTAATAACCTCATATCTGTTTACAAAGATTATTATTACAGACCAATACAAATGAATTACATAATGGAAATTACTATGCTATAGAGAGCCTTGGCAGGCCCAAAATAAATCCTGAAAGCCAGGCCTTCAATCAAATACAGAGTATAACAGTAGTCCACAATACATCAGATGGGCTTCTGGTGTGTCAAAGTTTCCAAGGGCCTCAAGGACCCTGGGCAATGCTCACACCAGAAACTTTCAAAGAAACACTTTTTTGTAAAGAAGTTTGGAAAGAGCCAGCTCCAGTGTGTTAGAGTTCGGAGGAGTCTCATGGACTCCTAGGAAGTGCTCACACTGGAGAGGCAGGATCCTAGAGATCTAAGAGTATGGTTGAAAAATAGTGTATAAAAGTAGGAGATATTTTTTTTTAAAAAGGAAACAATTTGGATTTTTAGAAGTGAATAGGGACAAACAGAACCACTTTAGCTCATTGAGTTCAAACATGTATTCTAGTTGTCAAACAACAGACAAAACAGAGTCATAATCAAATCAAACAAGGTTTCACATTGCACAAGTTGGCTTAGTGGATTAACTATTACTAGGTGAGCATATTGACATGTATTAAACAAAGAGAAACATGCTGAAATCGAAATGAATAATCAAACTACCATACAGAATAGATTGGGGCAATGGGAATTAGACATGCTAGTTTCAAGTATCATGGGAAAAACAGGGATATGTTATCACATAGAACAGGACAAATATAACGACCCGACCGGTCGTTTTGAGCTCTAGCGCGTCGTTCAGCGGTTTGCGGCCATGAGCAGGCGTAGGCGTGGTCAGAATTGAATTTTGGGAAGTTCGGAGTCAGATTGGAAAGAAAATTCTCATTTCGGAAACCTTAAGTTGGAAGAATTGACTAAGACTGGATTTTTGAGTAAACGACCTCCAAATCAGGATTTGAAGGTTCCAGTAGGTTCGTATGATGATTTCGGACTTGGGCGTATGTTCGGATCGGTTTTTGGATAACCCGGGAGCGTTTCGGCATATATTGTGGAAGTTAGAATTTTAGAAGAAATTTCATAAGTCTGGGTTGAAGTGCATTTCAGTGATATTGATGTCCGTTTGGGATTTTGAGTCTGGGAATAGCTCTGTATGGTGATTATGGAGTTTGGAGCGCGATCGAAAGTGAATTCAGATGTCCGTAGGTCATTTTGAAGTCATTTGGCTAAAGATAGAAATTTGAAGGTTTTTGAGAAATCCGACCGGAAGTGAAAATTTTGATATCGGGGTCGGAATGCGATTCTGAAAGTTGGAGCAGGTCCGTAATGTTGAATGTGACTTGTGTGCAAAATTTGGGATCAATCGGACGTGATTTGACAAGTTTCGGCATCGGATGTAGAAGTTTGAAAATTTAAAGTTCATAAAGCTTGAATAGGAGTGCGATTCATGTTTTTAGCGTTGTTTGATGTGATTTGAAGCCTCGACTAAGTCCGTGATATGTTTTGAGACTTGTTGGCACGTCTGGACGGGGTCCCAAGGGGCACGGGTATGTTTTGCGGTGAATTCGGACCATTTTTAGGCCTTTTTTAGCTGCTGGGTTTTTCCTACAACAGTGTGCTACGCCATCGTGAGGAATTAGTCGCGATCGCGATGAGTAAAATGACATAAATTGGCTAGTGAATCGCGATCGCGGAAGGCCTTTCGCGATCGTGTAGAGGAAATATTCTGCTGAACTAACTCGACTTTGGAAGCTTCTATCTTGCAATTTATAAGGAATTTGGAGATGATCCAAAAATGAAAGTTGTAGCTCTTTGTGTTTCGTTTTCAGAAATTCAAACCATTTTGCATTTGGAGTTGTGTACAAAGCGTTATGGTGGATACACTATAGCATGTCCAAGACGAGTTTGAATATCGCATTAGGTTGCATAGGGATGACTTTAGAAACTTATATCTCGTTATCTATAAGGAATTGGAGATGAGAAAAGAATGATAGTTTTATCCCTTGGTGTCTAGTTTTCAAAAAGTCAAACCATTTGCAATTTGGTGTTTTGTACAAAATGTTATGACCAATATACTAGAGGTTGTCCGTAAGTGCTGCGCATATGTTCTTCGCGATCGAGAAGAGCAAATTTTGGGCTGGAAATTGTTGTAATTCGCGATCGCGAAGAATTTTCCGCGATTGCGGTGAGTAAATACCTGGGCAGAAGTTATATATCGAGGTTTCGACCAGTTTTAGCATATTTAGAGCTATGGAGCTCGGATTGAAGCGATTTTTGAGGCGATTTTCACCATATGGAATGGGGTAGGTGCTTTTTTCACAATTTTGACTTAAATACATGACTATATATTGATTAGAACATGGAAATTAGTGGAATTGTTGGTTTTTGGTTGAAGATCTAGAATTCATAATTTGGAATTTGGACCACGAATTGAGCATGAAATTTAGAGTAAATTATATATTTAAGTTAGTAAAGTCATGGGTAATCTTTATCTTCAAAAACATTTAGGAATCCGGGCACGTTGTCCCGAGGGAGATTTTGTCAACTCTCTGACCGGAGTTAGGAATTTATATGAACTGAATGGTTATGCGCATTAGAGTATATTTTCATTTGTTTGCCCGTTAATTGGATAGTTTTGGGGCATTGTGCATCAATTTGGTCGTCGGAAGGGCTTGGAGACCGGTTATGAATCTTCAGAGCAAGGTAAGTCTCCTTTCTAACCTTGTGAGGGGGAATTGTCACCATAGGTGAAATAATTAAATATGTGCTACTATTTGTGGGGGCTACGTACGCACGAAGTGACAGGAGTCCGTGCGTAGCTATTATAATGCTTGTCCGGGTAGTCTAGGATCCAAAAGCATGTCTTATTTGTAGTTTTAGAACCTTATTGATGAAATTGAAATTGACTTAAATCTTATCTAATTTTGTTAAATGAATTTCTGGAAAAGACTTAAATGCTATTTTTGTAACTATTAAAAGAGAACTTTGTCATTTCTTGAGTAATTGCTTTCCTCACATAGTCGGGGTAGACTGTTTGAATGTGTATGCTTATGTGTGACCGCTTCACAATATATATTCCGCGAGCGGAGTAATTCTTTCCACTACTCTCATGGGAGCGGGCCGTACGCCACGACGATTAATAGATGCATCTATGGTTCGAGCCGTTCGACCCTTCGGCTGTGCACATTTTATTATTGTTGGTTCGGGCCATTCGACCCTCGGCATTCCCTGCGCATGATATATACTATATACCATCTATGACTTGAACTGTTAAATTGCCTTAAAAATGTAAACTACTAAATGAAATGACGGAAAACAGAGAAATTATAAATTTATGGAAACAATTGCTCTTTCCTGTTATTATTTCTTATTTGATGTTAATACCCATGTTTGATATCATACATTGATTATACTGTATTGACCTCTAGCAAGTGTCAAAGTCAACACCTCATCACTACCTCTTTGAGGTTAGGCCGAATACTTACTGAGTGCACGTGGTTTTCGTACTCATGCTACACTTGCTGTGCATTTTTTATTGCACAGGTACTTTCATAGCTAGCGGCCCTGCTTGACGCAGTGATGTGGCTGAATTGGAGACTTAGGCGAGCTGCACCATCCGGAGGCGACCTACAGCCGAATTTTATTTATTTTTATTTTAAGTTCCTTGTCCAGTTTGTATTCCGGACAAGTATTGTAGTACATATAAAATTCCTAGATATTTTCTCATGCACTTATGACACCGGGTTCTGGGAATGTGTTTGGGATGTATTTTATTAAAAATGGATTGTTAAACTAACGTATTTACTTAGCGGATTTTTATTGGATTATCATGTAATAAAGTGAAAGGTAAGAAATTCAAAACGTTAAAACAGGAATTTAATTCAACTAATTAATGATTGGCTTGCCTGACAGTGGTGTCCGACGCCATCACGACCTTATGGATTTTGGGTCGTGACAACGTGGTATTAGAGCACTAGGTTCCCTTAGGTCTCACGAGTCATGAGCAAGTCTAGTAGAGTCTTGCGGATCGGTACGGAGACGTCTGTACTTATCTTCGAGAGGCTGCAGAGCTATTAGGAGTATTTCCCTTCTTGATTCCTTGTCGTGCGGTTTGATTCCTTTGAGGCCTATGCCTACGTTTCTTCTTACTCAATATTACAGATCGCGAAGTGCTTGCTACAAATTGAGAATTTGAGGAATTGTAATGGTGCTA
This sequence comes from Nicotiana undulata, assembly GCA_005239495.1. Taxonomy (NCBI): domain Eukaryota; kingdom Viridiplantae; phylum Streptophyta; class Magnoliopsida; order Solanales; family Solanaceae; genus Nicotiana; species Nicotiana undulata. Next base: position 49,281 of record ML242713.1, on the reverse strand, counting down.
CAGATATGGTGTGTGATGTGTTTCCATGCGTAGTTGGTTAGGGCTGTTATCGTCGCCTCGCGGGAGGTTGTTTTTGTTATTTCAGCTCGGTAGATGCATTTCTGAGAGCTTTGAGGCTATGCTCAGGTTGTTATGATTCTTACGATTGGTTATCGCGCGGTGTTGATATGATGGTAGGATGCTTGCCCATATGTCGGAGCAATGAATGACTTAAAGGGAGGTCTTCTAAGAGCGTGATTTCGAGATTTCAGTATCTTAGTTCCGTCGGAGGAAAGACAATTGAAGTATGAATGTTCAAATCTGGGTTGAAAGAGTAATAAGACTTGGTGTTTTCAAGCGAGGTGGAGTTTTCATCTGTGATGTGGTATCGTTGTCTTTGATCGAATAGAATGTGTTGAGTTCACCAATGATATGGTTTATTCGGTTGCATTGGGTCAGAGTATTGTGAATAAGTATTGAAGAAGCGGCTTCCAAAGATCGTGGTGTGCGGTGGTTCAGTATTGAATAAGTATTTCTAATGAAGGCAACTCGAGAAAGATGATCTTTGGAGAGTTTGAAGTTGTGGTGATCTGCTGGTTTAAGTTCTACAGAGAATGATATTGAATTGAGGCAACAACTGGGCGGCGTTCGATATAGTAAGGCATGTAAGAAGTGTTAGGTAGTGGTTCCATTTCTATGAGGCCAGGTGTAAGAAGCGGAAGTCAGGTAGTTTCTTAAAGGAGTGAGTTTAACTAAAGTCGGAGAGGGGCTGCGTAGCATATGAGTTTTGTGGTAAGATAGATGCTCATCTTCAGGAACTTTGGAGTGATTTGAGAATTTTAGTGGAAGGTGATTGGGTCCGCGAGCTTAATTCGAATTATTGGCTATTATACGGCGAGAGATTTGATGCAATAGAAATGGGGTTGTTTGACTTGAAGAAGGATACAATATAGCGCTGAATTGGAGGATGTCGTCGCGCTTTTAGTTGATGTCCATGAGGAGTAAACTGACTGGTGTAGTTGGTAAATGAGAACGGGCTTAGGATGGAGCATCGAGGTCGTAGTAATTGTTCCCCGTGCAGCAACGTGGGAGGATGTCGGCATGTAATTTCCACATGTGGGTTATCTCCTGTGAGCAGGTTAGCAGTCGTGTGGTTGGCAAGTTTCTGCGAGGATATTTAGTGGCTATTCGGTAGGAGGCCGTATATGTGAATGATGCTAGAGAATTTGAGTATTCATGGAATGCTAACAGGAGAATTTAGAAGGATTTTACGGGTTTGTTGAGCAAGATCATGTCAGCAATGAAGAAAGAATTTCGGTGGGGTCTAGAGTGGTGCAAGGAGTAGCTTCGGGCTAAGTGGGAGAGTTCCACCGCCTGTAATTGGGTTGCAGGATTATCTTCTCATGGGGTTGCGAATTATCGGCGTATTGGCAAGTTATTACAGCTAATGGGAAAAGAGTAAAATGGTAATTGCGCATGGGACTTGATAAAGGTGTGCAAAAGTTGGCCCTATTGGACCAGGGTTAGGCTTTGGAAGGTTCAGAATTTATGATTAATGCATAAGGGAGTTATAAGGGTAGTGACTCAGTCACGTGCTTCATTGAGAGGGTTTTCGTGTGCTAGAAGAGCCTTGGAGTTGATTGTATTCGGGGCCAAGTCAGAGTGGGTGACTCTCAATAGTGGTCCTAATGAATTTGAAAGTTAAGAATGCGGTGCTTAAGGGTTTCATGTCCGCAATATGGCTATGGATCAAGCCTTGCAACAGATTGTGTTAGGAGGCCCGAAATGTTCCGTGATGTTTTCGGCTTGCAGTATAGTATTGGAGGAATTAGGGAAATAAACTTTGAATTTAGAGAAAGATTATTAGGATGGGTATATCAGTCGAAGATGTGAATGCGCACAAGGAGGGTATGAGACGGTTTGTGGGATTGAGACAACATAGTCTCGTGAATCAAGGCCACTCGGAATGAGTGAGTATTGAGTTCGTTATGTGTTAAATGGAGTTACTATTATTTTTTAGGCAATGACGGATAATTAAAAGAAGATAGATTGGTTAGCCATGGTTGAAATGACACATGTACGGCAGTGATCAGTTCCTTCAGTGTGATTAATTTATGCATGTGGTTTGTGCTGGTGTGTGCGAGGCTTGTCCGCCGCCATAATAGATTTTATTTGGAAGCATTCAAGTATTATGGCTTGTCAGGTGTAGGCGGATACTGGAAGGATTATGGTTATATAAGCTATTCCTTGAGGATTTTCCTGTTTTGTGATTATGAGAATTCACTCGTGTGTTGCAGTGGTTCTCTTGAATTGAGGTAAGTAAAAGGTTTCCATATGATGAAGTGTTCACCCTATTAGTGGTTTAGGATTTATGATAGAATTCTTGTGCTATTTCGTATTGGCATGTCAGGCGTAGTAAGCAGTATTGAATTGGAAGTAAGGATCAAGATTGCGGTTCAGTGTTAACAAGGATGTCATGAGCTCGGATGAGCAAGAAAAAGGGGTTTGAATGTTTAGAGTAAGCTGGTGTTGTCTTCGGTGTCACCTGAGATCGGTGTTTGGTGAAAGAGGCTTTGCATCCTAGTTATGGGTTCTTGATTTGTTTTACAGCATTAGTGTGGTCGGTGGTATGGATGTGCAGACTTGTTACCTTGTGTGGAAGGACGAGGGAGCATGACCACGGGAAGACTGTATAAGTGTGACATGTAGTCACTTAATGGATTGAAGATTTAGGCCAAGTATAAAGAAGTGTAATATTTCTTATTTAAGAATTTATGCATGAAAGGCGTTCAGTTCATTTTGTGGTGGATTGTGGATGTTTGTTCCGGATATGATGGTTGTTCTTGCGTGTTATGAGGAGAAGTGGGTTATTATGGACCCAGGTAAGGCTATAAGTCTAGTGCAGTACGAGCAGAATCAGCTTGAGGGGTGTTGGGATATCAGATGTTGTGCCGTCTTCGTCCAATTCATGTAATGTTATGTTGTTCCGTGTGAGTTGTGAAACGGATAATTTTCTATGTGTTGAGTTTCCGCGTATTGATGATGTTATGTGAGCAGGAGAGCTCTTGAGATTTAGAGTATATATATCACACCTCAGTTGTGCTCGAGTTTTGTAGCGTATGGCTCTATCAGTCTCCCCATGATGGTATTATGCACTTAGCGTGCTCGTGACCGATATTCGATATTTTTATGTTAATGAGTAATTTAGCTCGGTGTGTATCTCTTTATGTGAATTTCACTATGGGATTGAGTGGCACGCTGCCACGGGTATGTTATTTGGATCGGGTTGCACACCGCAATAGTGTGATGTTGAGTACGGTTCCCTATAGTTATTTTTCTTGTGTTTTACTTCCTATTTTTTGAGGAAAGTTCATATTAGTTGCGTGAGTCGAGTAATCGCTTCTTGAGTCATTTCCTTATGTATCATGTTTGAGTTGAGGCCTATTGGTGCATTGTGGCATCGTGTGAGACTGTTGGTCATGTATGGGGTGATTTAATCCCTGAGCAATTCATACTAGGTGAGACGAGATTATTGTATCAGGGATCAATGCGATAAGATTATGTGAAGTACATTAAAGGACAAATACCATTATTTGGTTAGTAATGAGGTGATGATTCTAGACAAGAGGAGAGATTCGGTAGTTAGTTAACTCTGTAGTTGGTTATAAATTTCAACATATCTCCTCCGTTGTGGTGGTATCGTAAGCGTTATAGCATGACTTATATATATATGTGGCCTGAGGTACATTGGGAGCATCAGATTCGTGAAATTTTGGCTGTTAAGGTTCAGGGAATGTCATTGCGGTTAGGTGATGAATTATGCGGTGCATGGTGCTAATTCAGCAAGGTATGCAGTCATGTTCTGGTACATCTTGTGGTAGTTGATATGGTGTTCATATATTTGAAACAGGCCTGGCAAAGGATTACGGATGTTGTAAACCTGGTTCTAAGGTCCATTTGCCTAAATAATAGAGGATATCTTCAAAATTGTTCGTGCAAGTGTACTCAACTGGGTTTTGGTAGCACGGGCAAGTGCACGAGGTGTTAAATAGTGATTTCAGCTAACTCCATAGCAGTTCTTAGCAAGTTCGAGGACGAACGTATGTTTAAGTGGGAGACAATGTAACAACCCGACATGTCATTTTGAGCTCTAGCACGTCGATCAGCGGTTTGAGGCCGTAATGTTATATTGTGCCGTGTGAGTTGTGAAACGGCTTGACTCGTAGGCGTGGTCGGAGTTGAATTTCGGGAAGTTCAGAGTCAGATTGGAAAGAAAATTCTCATTTCGGAAGCCTTAAGTTGGAAGAATTGACTAAGACTGGATTTTGAGTAAACGACCTCCAAATAAGGATTTGAAGGTTCCAGCAAGTTCGTATGATGATTTCGGACTTGGGCGTATGTTCGGATCAGTTTTTGGATAACCCGGGAGCATTTCAGCATATATTGTGGAAGTTAGCCTTTTAGAAGAAATTTCATAAGTCTGGTTTGAAGTGCATTTCAGTGATATTGATGTCAGTTTGGGATATCAAGTCTGGGAATAGCTCCGTATGGTGATTTTGGAGTTGGGAGCGCGATCGGAAGTGAATTCGGATGTCCGTAGGTCATTTTGAAGTCATTTGGCTAAAGATAGAAATTTGAAGGTTTTTGGGAAATCCGACCGGAAGTTAAAATTTTGATATCGGGGTCGGAATGCGATTCCAAAAGTTCGAGCAGGTCTGTAATGTTGAATGTGACTTGTGTGCAAAATTTGGGGTCAATCGGACGTGATTTGATAGGTTTCGGCATCAGATGTAGAAGTTTGAAAATTTAAAGTTCATAAAGCTTGAATAGGAGTGTGATTTGTGTTTTTAGTGTTGTTTGATGGATTTGAGGCCTTGACTAAGTCCGTGATATGTTTTGAGACTTGTTGGCACGTTCGGACGGGGTCCCGAGGGGCTCGGGTGTGTTTCGGGGTGGTTCAGACCATTTGTAGGCCATTTTTAGCTGCTGGTTATTGGCTATAGCAGTGTGCTACGCAATCGCGATGAGTAAAATGACAGTAATTGGCCACTGAATCGCGATCGTGAAAGGCCTTCCGCACAGTAGAGGAAATATTCTACTGCACTAACTCGACTTTGGAAGCTTATATCTTGCAATCTATAAGGAATTTGGAGATGATACAAAACTGAAACTTGTAGCCCTTTGTGTCTAGGTTTCAGAAACCCAAACCATTTTGCATTTGGAGTTGTGTACAAAGAGTTATGGTTGATACACTATAGCATGTCCAGGAAGAGTTTGAATATCGCATTGTGTTGCATAGGGCTGACTTTAGCAACTTATATCTCGTAATCTATAAGGAATTGGAGATTAGAAAAGAATGATAGCCTTGGTGTCTAGTTTTCAAAAAGTCAAACCATTTGCAATTTGGAGTTTTGTACAAAACGTTATGACCATTATACTAGAGGCTGTCCGGAAGTGCTGCGCATATGTTCTTCGCGATCGCGAAGAGCAAATTTTGGGCTGGAAATTGTTGTAATTCGCGATCGCGAAGTATTTTCCGCGATCGCGGTGAGTAAATACCTGGTCAGAAGTTATATATCGAGGTTTCGACTAGTTTAAGCCTATTTAGAGCTATGGAGCTCGGATTAAAGCGATTTTTGAGGCGATTTTCACCATATGGAATGGGGTAAGTGATTTCTTCACAATTTTGAGTTAAATACATGAGTATATATGGATTAGAACATGGAATTTCTTGGAAATTGTTGGTTTTTGGTTGAAGACCCAGAATTCATAATTTGGAATTTGGACCACGAATTGAGCATGAAATTTAGAGTAAATTATATATTTGAGTTAGTAAAGTCATGGGTAATCTTTATTTTCAAAAATATTTAGGAATCCGGGCACGTGGTCCCCGAGGGAGATTTTTTCAACTTTCCGACTAGAGTTAGGAATTTATATGAACTAAATGGTTATGCGCATTAGAGTATATTTTCATTGGTTTGCCCGTTAATTGGATAGTTTTAGGGCGTTGTGCATCAATTGGGTCGTCGGAAGGGCTTGGAGACCGTCTATGAATCTTCGGAGCGAGGTAAATCTCCTTTATAACCTTGTGAGGGGGAATTGTCCCCATAGGTGAAATAATTAAACATGTGCTACTATTTGTGGGGGATACGTATGCATGAAGTGACGGGAGTCCGTGCGTAGCTACTATTATGCTTGTCCGGATAGTCTAGGATCCAAAAGCATGTCTTATTTATAGTATTGTAACCTTATTGATGAAATTGAAATTGACTTAAATCTTATGGAATTTGATAAATGAATTTATGGAAAATACTTAAATACTATTTTTGTAACTATTAAAAGAGAACTTTGTCATTTCTTGAGTAATTGCTTTCCCTACATAGTTCGGGTAGACTGTTTGAATGTGTATGCTTATGTGTGACCGCTTCGCAACATATATTCCGCGAGCGGAGTGATTCTTATATTACTCTCATGGGAGCGAGCCGTACGCCACGGCGGTTAATAGATGCATCTATGGTTCGAGCCGTTCGACCCTTCGGCAATGCACATTTTATTATTGTTGGTTCGGGCCGTTCGACCCTCGGCATTCCCTGCGCATGATATATACTATATACCATTTGTGACTTGGACTGTTAAATTGCCTTAAAAATGTAAATTGCTAAATGAAACGACGGGAAATAGAGAATTTATAAATTTATGAAAACAATTGCTCTTTTCTGTTATTATTTGTCATTTGATGCTAATACCCATGTTTGATATCATACACTGATTATACTGTATTGACCTCTAGCAAGTGTCAAAGTCGACCTCTCATCACCACCTCTTCGAGGTTAGGCCAGATACTTACTGAGTGCATGTGGTTTTGGTACTCATGCTACACTTGCTGTGCATCTTTATTGCACAGGTACTTTCATAGCTAGTGGCCCTGCTTGACGCAGTGATGTGGCTGAATTGGAGACTTAGGCGAGCTGCACCATCCGGAGGCGACCCACAGCCGAATTTTATTTATTTTTATTTTAAGTTCCTTGTCCAGTTTGTATTCCGGACAAGTATTGTAGTACATGTAAAATTCCTAGATATTTTCTCATGCACTTGTGACACCGGGTTCTGGGAATGTGTTTGGGATGTATTTTATTAAAAATGGACTGTTAAACTAACGTATTTACTTAGCGGATTTTTATTGGATTATCATGTAATAAAGTGAAAGGTAACAAATTCAAAACGTTAAAACAGGAATTTAATTCAACTAATTAATGATTGGCTTGCCTGACAGTGGTGTCCGACGCCATCACGACCTTATGCATTTTGGGTTGTGACAACGTGGTATCATAGCACTAGGTTCCCTTAGGTCTCACGAGTCATGAGCAAGTCTAGTAAAGTCTTGCGGATCGGTACGGAGACGTCTGTACTTATCTTCGAGAGGCTGCAGGGCTGTTAGGAGTACTTACCTTCTTGATTCCTTGTCGTGCAGTTTGATTCCTTTGAGGCCTATGCCTACGTTTCTTCTTACTCAATATTACAGATCGCGAAGTGCTTGCTATAAATTGAGAATTTGAGGAATTGTAATGGTGCTACAGATATGGTGCGTGATGTTTTTCCATGCGTAGTTGGTTAGGGATGTTGTCGTCGCCTCGCGGGAGGATGTTTTTGTTATTTCAGCTCGGTAGATGCATTTCTGAGAGCTTTGAGGCTATGCTCAAGTTGTTATGATTCTTACGATTGTTTATCGCGCGGTGTTGATATGATGGTAGGATGCTTGCCCATATGTCGGAGCAATGAATGACTTGAAGGGAGGTCTTCTAAGAGCTTGATTTCGAGATTTCAGTATCTTAGTTCCGGCGGAGGAAAGACAATTGAACTATGAATGTTCAAATCTGGGTTGAAAGAGTAATAAGTCTTGGTGTTTTAAAGCGAGGTGGAGTTTTCATCTGTGATGTGGTATCGTTGTCTTTGATCGAATAGAATGTGTTGAGTTTGCCAATGATATGGTTTATTCGGTTGCATTGGGTCAGAGTATTGTGAATAAGTATTGAAGAAGCGGCTTCCAAAGATAGTGGTGTGCAGTGGTTCAGTATTGAATAAGTATTTCTAATGAAGGCAGCTCGAGAAAGATGATCTTTGGAGAGTTTGAAGTTGTGGTGATCTGCTGGTTTAAGTGCTACAGAGAATGATATTGAATTGAGGCAATAACTGGGCATCATTCGATATAGTAAGGCATGTGAGAAGTGTTAGGTAGTGGTTCCATTTCTATGAGGCCAGGTGTAAGAAGCGGAAGTCATGTTATTTCTTAAAGGAGTGAGTTTAACTAAAGTCGGAGAGGGGCAGCGTAGCATATAAGTTCTGTGGTAAGATAGATGCTCATCTTCAGGAGAACTTTGGAGTGATTTGAGAATTTTAGTGGACGGTGATTGGGTCCGCGAGCTTAATTCGAATTATTGGCTATTATAAGATGGGAGATTTGATGCAACAGAAATGGGGTTGTTTGACTTGAAGAAGGATACAATATAGCACTGAATTGGAGGATGTCGTCGCGCTTTTAGTTGATGTCCATGAGGAGTAAACGGACTGGTGTAGTTGGTAAATGAGAACGGGCTTAGGATGGAGCATCGAGGTCGTAGTAATTGTTCCCCGTGCAGCAACGTGGGAGGATGTCGGCATGTAATTTCCACATGTGGGTTATCTCCTGTGAGTAGGTTAGCGGTCGTGTGGTTGGCAAGTTTCTGCGAGGATATCTAGTGGCTATTCGGTAGGAGGCCGAATATGTGAATGATGCTAGAGAATTTGAGTATTCATGGAATGCTAACAGGAGAATTTAGAAGGATTTTACGGGTTTGTTGAGCAAGATCATGTCAGCAATGAAGAAAGAATTTCGGTGGGGTCTAGAGTGGTGCAAGGAGTAGCTTCGGGCTAAGTGGGAGAGTTCCACCGCCTGTAATTGGGTTGCAGGATTATCTTCTCATGGGGTTGCGAATTATCGGCGTATTGGCAAGTTATTACAGCTAAGGGAAAAAGAGTAAAATGGTAATTGCGCATGGGACTTGATAAAGGTGTGCAAAAGTTGGCCCTATTGGACCAGGGTTAGGCTTTGGAAGGTTCGAAATATATGATTAATGCATAGGCGAGTTATAAGGGTAGTGACTCAGTCACGTGCTTCATTGAGAGGGTGTTCGTGTGCTAGAAGAGCCTTGGAGTTGATAGTATTCAAGGCCAAGTCAGAGTGGGTGACTCTCAATAGTGGTCCTAATGAATTTGAAAGTTAAGAATGCGGTGCTTAAGGGTTTCATGTCCGCAATATGGCTATGGATTGAGCCTTGCAACAGATTGTGTTAGGAGGCCCGGAATGTTCCGTGATGTTTTCGGCTTGCAGTATAGTATTGGAGGAATTTGAGAAATAAACTCCGAATTTAGCGAAAGATTATTAGGATGGGTATATCAGTCAAAGATGTGAATGCGCACAAGGAGGGTATGAGACGGTTTGTGGGATATAGACAACTTAGTCTCGTGAATCAAGGACACTCGGAATGAGTGAGTATTAAGTTCGTTATGTATTGAATGGAGTTACTATTATTTTTTAGGCAATGACGGATAATTAAAAGAAGATAGATTGGTTAGCCATGGTTGAAATGACACATGTACGGCGGTGATTAGTTCCTTCAGTGTGATTAATTTATGCATGTGGTTTGTGCTGGTGTGTGCGAGGCTTGTCCGCCGCCATAATAGATTTTATTTGGAAGCATTAAAGTATTATGGCTTGTCAGGTGTAGGCGGATACCGGAAGGATTATGGTGATATAAGCTATTCCTTGAGGATTTGCCTGTTTTGTGATTATGAGAATTCACTTGTGTTGCAGTGGTTCTCTTGAATTGAGGTAAGTAAAAGGTTTCCATATGATGAAGTGTTCACCCTATTAGTGGTTTAGGATTTATGATAGAATTCTTGCGCTATTTCGTATTGGCATGTCAGGTGTAGTAAGCAGTATGGAATTTGAAGTAAGGATCAAGATTGCGGTTCAGTGTTAACAAGGATGTCATGAGCTCGGATGAGCAAGAAAAAGAGGTTTGAATGTTTAGAGTAAGATGGTGTTGTCTTCGGAGTCACCTGAGATCGGTGTTTGGTGAAAGAGGCTTTGCATCCTAGTTATGGGTTCTTGATTTGTTTTACAGCATTAGTGTGGTCGGTGGTATGGATGTGCAGACTTGTTACCTTGTGTGGAAGGACGGGGGAGCATGACCACGGGAAGACTGTATAAGTGTGACATGTAGTCACTTAATAGATTGAAGATTTAGGCCAAGTATAAAGAAGTGTAATATTTCTTATTTAAGAATTTATGCATGGAAGGCGTTCAGTTCATTTTGTTGTGGATTGTGGGTGTTTGTTCCGGATATGATGGTTGTTCTTGCGTGTTATGAAGAGAAGTGGGTTATTATGGACCCAGGTAAGGCTATCAGTCTAGTGCAGTACGAGCAGAATCAACTTGAGGGGTGTTGGGATATCAGATGTTGTTCCGTCTTCGTCCAATTCATGTAATGTTATGTTGTGCCGTGTGAGTTGTGAAACGGCTTGATAATTTTCTATGTGTTGAGTTTCCGCGTAGTGATGATGTTATGTGAGCAGGAGATCTCTTGAGATTTAGAGTATATATATCACACCTCAGTTGTGCTCGAGTTTTGTAGCGTATGGCTCTATCAGTCTCCCCAGGATGGTATTATGCACTTAGCGTGCTCGTGACCGATATTCGATATTTTTAAGTTAATGAGTAATTTAGCTCGGTGTGTATCTCTTTATGTGAATTTCACTATGGGATCGAGTGGTACGCCTCCACGGGTATGTTATTTGGATCGGGTTGCACACCGCAATAGTGTGATGTTGAGTACGGTTCCCTATAGTTATTTTTCTTGTGTTTTACTTCCTATTTTTTGAGGAAAGTTCATATTAGTTGCGTGAGTCGAGTAATCGCTTCTTGAGTCATTTCCTTATGTATCATGTTCGAGTTGAGGCCTATTGGTGCATTGTGGCATCGTGTGAGACTGTTGGTCATGTATGGGGTGATTTAATGCCTGAGCAATTCATACTTGGTGAGACGAGATTATTGTATCAGGGATCAGTGCGATAACATTATGTGAAGTACATTAAAGGACAAATACCATTATTTGGTTAGTAATGAGGTGATGATTCTAGACAAGAGGAGAGATTTGGTAGTTGGTTAACTCTGCAGTTGGTTATAAATTTCAACATATCTCCTCCGTTGTGGTGGTATCGTAAGCGTTATAGCATGACTTATATATATATTTGTCCTGAGGTACATTGGGAGCATCAGATTCGTGAAATTTTTGCTATTAAGGTTCAGGGAATATCATTGCGGTTAGGTGATGAATTATGCGGTGCATGGTGCTAATTCAGCAAGGTATGCAGTCATGTTCTGGTACATCTTGTGGTAGTTGATACGGTGTTCATATATTTGAAACAGGCCTGTCAAAGGATTACGGATGTTGTAAACCTGGTTCTAAGGTCCATTTGCCTAAATAATAGAGGATATCTTCAAAATTGTTCGCGCAAGTGTACTCAACTGGGTTTTGGTAGCACGGGCAGGTGCACGAGGTGTTAAACAGGGATTTCAGCTAACTCTAGAGAATTTCTTAGCATGTTCGAGGACGAACGTATGTTTAAGTGCCGTGTGAGTTGTGAAACGGCTTGACTCGTAGGTGTGGTCAGAGTTGAATTTCGGGAAGTTCGGAGTCAAATTGGAAAAGAAATTCTCATTTCGGAAGCCGTAAGTTGGAAGAATTGACTAAGACTGGATTTTGAGTAAACGACCTCCAAATAAGGATTTGAAGGTTCCAGTAAGTTTGTATGATGATTTCGGACTTGGGCGTATGTTCGGATCGGTTTTTGGATAACCCGGGAGCGTTTCAGCATATATTGTGGAAGTTAGCCTTTTAGAAGAAATTTCATAAGTCTGGGTTGAAGTGCATTTCAGTGATATTGATGTCCGTTTCGGATTTCGAGTTTGGGAATAGCTCCGTATGGTGATTTTGGAGTTGGGAGCGCGATCGGAAGTGAATTCGGATGTCCGTAGGTCATATTGAAGTCATTTGGCTAAAGATAGAAATTTGAAGGTTTTTGAGAAATCTGACCGGAAGTTAAAATTTTGATATCGGGGTCGGAATGCGATTCCAAAAGTTCGAGCAGGTCTGTATTGTTGAATGTGACTTGTGTGCAAAATTTGGGGTCAATCAGACGTGATTTGATAGGTTTCGGCATCAGATGTAGAAGTTTGAAAATTTAAAGTTCATAAAGCTTGAATAGGAGTGTGATTTGTGTTTTTAGTGTTGTTTGATGGATTTGAGGCCTTGACTAAGTCCGTGATATGTTTTGAGACTTGTTGGCACGTTCGGACGGGGTCCCGAGGGGCTCGGGTGAGTTTCGGGGTGGTTCAGACCATTTCTAGGCCATTTTTAGCTGCTGGTTATTGGCTATAACAGTGTGCTATGCGATCGCGATGAGTAAAATGACAGGAATTGTCCACTGAATTGCGATCGCGGAAGGCCTTTCACGATCGCGTAGAGGAAATATTCTACTGCACTAACTCGACTTTGGAAGCTTGTATCTTGCAATCTATAAGGAATTTGGAAATGATACAAAACTGAAACTTGTAGCCCTTTGTGTCTAGGTTTCAGAAACTCAAACCATTTTGCATTTGGAGTTGTATACAAAGAGTTATGGTTGATACACTATAGCATGTCCAGGAAGAGTTTGAATATCGCATTGTGTTGCATAGGGATGACTTTAGCAACTTATATCTCGTAATCTATAAGGAATTGGAGATTAGAAAAGAATGATAGCCTTGGTGTCTAGTTTTCAAAAAGTCAAACCATTTGCAATTTGGAATTTTGTACAAAACGTTATGACCATTATACTAGAGGCTGTCCGGAAGTGCTGCGCATATGTTCTTCGCGATCGCGAAGAGAAAATTTTGGGCTGGAAATTGTTGTAATTCGCGATCGCGAAGTACTTTCCGCGATCGCGGTGAGTAAATACCTGGGCAGAAGTTATATATCGAGGTTCCGACCAGTTTTAGCATAGTTAGAGCTGTGGAGCTCGGATTAAAGTGATTTTTGAGGCGATTTTCACCATATGGAATGGGGTAAGTGCTTTTTTCACAATTTTGAGTTAAATACATGAGTATATATGGATTAGAACATGGAATGTTTTGGAAATTGTGGGTTTTTGGTTGAAGACCCAGAATTCATAATTTGGAATTTGGACCACGAATTGAGCATGAAATTTAGAGTAAATTATATGTTTGAGTTAGTAAAGTCATGGGTAATCTTTATTTTCAAAAACATTTAGGAATCCGTGCACGTGGTCCCCGAGGGAAATTTTGTCAACTTTCTGATCGGAGTTAGGAATTTATATGAACTGAATGGTTATGCGCATAAGAGTATATTTTCATTGGTTTGCCCGTTAATTGGATAGTTTTGGGGCGTTGTGCATGAATTGGGTCGTCGGAAGGGCTTGGAGACCGTCTATGAATCTTCGGAGCGAGGTAAATCTTATTTATAACCTTGTGAGGGGGAATTGTCCTCATAGGTGAAATAATTAAACATGTGCTACTTTTTAAGGGGGCTACGTATGCACGAAGTGACGGGAGTACGTGCGTAGCTACTATTATGCTTGTCCGGGTAGTCTAGGATCCAAAAGCATGTCTTATTTATAGTATTGTAACCTTATTGATGAAATTGAAATTGACTTAAATCTTATGGAATTTGATAAATGAATTTATGGAAAATACTTAAATACTATTTTTGTAACTATTAAAAGAGAACTTTGTCATTTCTTGAGTAATTGCTTTCCCTACATAGTTCGGGTAGACTGTTTGAATGTGTATGCTTATGTGTGACCGCTTCAACATATATTCTGCGAGCGGAGTGATTCTTTATATTACTCTCATGGGAGCGAGCCGTACGCCACAACAGTTAATAGATGCATCTATGGTTCGAGTCGTTCGACCCTTCCGCAATGCACATTTTATTATTGTTGGTTCAGGCCGTTCGACCCTCGGCATTCCCTGCGCATGATATATACTATAAACCATTTGTGACTTGGACTGTTAAATTGCCTTAAAAATGTAAATTGCTAAATGAAACGACGGGAAATAGAGAATTTATAAATTTATGGAAACAATTGATCTTCTCTGTTATTATGTGTCATTTGATGTTAATACCCATGTTTGATATCATACACTAATTATACTGTATTGACCTCTAGCAAGTGTCAAAGTCGACCTCTCGTCACCACCTCTTCGAGGTTAGGCCGGATACTTACTGAGTGCACGTGGTTTTCGTACTCATGCTACACTTGCTGTGCATTTTTATTGCACAGGTAATTTCATAGCTAGCGGCCCTACTTGACGCAGTGATGTGGCTGACTTGGAGACTTAGGCGAGCTGCACCATCCGGAGGCGACCCGCACCCGACAGATTCTCCCTCAAATATATTGTATTTATTTTTATTTTAAGTTCCTTGTCAAGTTTTTATTCCGGACAAGTATTGTAGTACATGTAAAATTCTTAGATATTTGTTCATGTACGAGTGCCACCGGGTTCTGGGAATGTGTTTAGGATGTATTTTTATTAAAAATGGATTGTTAAACTAACATATTTACTTAGCGGATTTTTATTCGAGTATCATGTAATAAAGTGAAAGATAACGATTTCAAAATATTATAACAGGAATATAATTCAACTAATTAATGATTGGCTTGCCTGACAGTGGTGTCCGGTGCCATCACGACCTTATGAATTTTGGGTCGTGACAACAAATTAACAGGAATTAAGTCCTGCTAGTTAAGAGAATTATTGGGCAAAACAGAAGCATGTCGAAGCACCAAACATACATCCATATGGGACAAAGAAGTAACAAGACAAAAGCATACTTGTTAAAATAAACATGAAGCATATAATGATCATGCACATGTTGATGTTCAGAGTGAACTAATCATAGGAGTCATAGAGAATAGGAACTGAACCATAGTAGTTGAGAAAAAGTTGGCTAGGAGACAAGTATCGAAACAGAAGTATGTTGAGACACATAACACAAAGAAGATATTATGATAACAGAAATAGGGGCATACCAGCTAAAAGATAGCAGGTAGAAAGGTGAAAGCAAGTTGAAGTCTAGCCTTGGATGTCAGCCGACTACACAGTGCTGCAAACACAAGTAACAGAAAGAATTACAATGGAGAGTGTGTGTGAATAAAAGTTCGTGTGTGTGTTTCTATATCTTTCTGGGTGTTCGTTTGTTTTCAAAATCATAAATGGGGGGGGGGGGAGGGATTATATAGCACTTAGCAGGGTAAAACAAATAAGGCAAAGAATATTAGAGTTTATAAATAAGGTATACAAAAAGAATCAGCCAATTAATTGGGGGCTAAACGCAATCAAATAACTCAACAAAATCCGGGAATCATCCCTTAACTTAGGGTGAATCAATTAACAACCCAAATTGGGGTTAAACAAGGCAGGAGAATCAATCAAAGACCATATAGGAGTCAGCTAAAGCAATCCAATCCCATAAATCCGGTTGATAAACTAATTAAGGAAAGTAGTACCAATTAGGAGTCACAAATAAGGAAAATGGGTAAAAAATCACAGAGAAGTGCCAATCTCGGCAGAAAAATATAATTTGAAACCTAATAAAATCAGTCAGTCTTTTTTAATTGACAAAGATAAACAATAACGGGCAAATATTGAAACAATCAATGAAACAAGCAGAAACCCCAGGGTTTAGAGCATAGACATGATAATCAGTCGAACAGGTAAATAAAATCATGGTTAAACATTTAAAATATTTTTTAGTATTTTTGCAGAAACATAAAGGGATGAAACCTTAGCTTTAGAGAAGACAAAAATCGGTTAATAATAATAAAACACAGAAAGGTTTTAAAAAGAAATAGCAAATAAACTTAAAATTATCTCAGATCTACAACGATCTGAACAGATTCGAGTAGTAAGGGACTAGGGTTTTAAAAATGACAGAGATGAGAAGAAAATCTTGTTTGGGACCATAGATTTGAGCCATAAACATGAAAATGGTGGTACTCACAAACATAGCGATGAATACAAGGCAGGTTCATCGAAGAAATGAAGAGTTTAGATCGACTCTGAGTTGAGTCTCTTTGAGATTCCTTCAAACCACGAAGAAATTGAACAACCAGTGAAGGTAAGAGGCCGCCTGGGGCCTGAAATCAAAGGGAAACACCATAGAACAGAGGCCTTTCCGGTGAAGGCGGCTAGGGTTAGGGGAGCGTCTGAGAGAGAAGAGAGGAGGGAAGCAATTTTGGGGCGGCAGTATTAGAGAAGTGAGTAGGATTTGCGGGGTTTTGGGTAGTTAAAAATAGTAACCACATCCTGGGCCGTTGATCTCTAAGATCAACGTCAAGATTTGATTTAGGGTTGGGCGGTCAGATAGGAAATTGGGCTAGGGTATTTGGGTTATGATTTTAATTGGGTTGGGGGTAAAATTTGGTCTAGGTCCGAAATTAAAACAGAATTAAAAAGGCTATTTGTTAAATACCCAATTAGTTTGATAAATAATTTTTAAAAATGGTTAATAAATTATAAAAAATTATTTTCATGCATAAAAATAATTTAAGATAATTACTTAATATTATAAAAATATAAAAAGCTATTTTCTGGTAAAATAAGATAATTATGCACACATGGGTTATTATTGCCATTATAACCGTAAAAATATAAATGTGGCTATTCATGAAATAATTAGAGCTTAGTATAAATATAAATGACAAAATTAAGCAATAAAATTATTATAAAACTATTTATGATGCAATCAGTAATTATTTATATAATAAAATACTGGAATAAATTGATAAAAAATCCTTAGAAAAATGGAGAAATTATGTAAACATATCAATTAATGCTCATGCATTGTTTTGAATAAATATATATGCATTTTGAAAATAATATAGGAAAAAATTGGGTATCAACAGCTGCCCCTCTATACACGGGAAGGATGAAAGAGTTATCGGGTAAAGATAGGATGGCCAATTTTGACCGAATATGGTGATTTGAGAGACATAGGTCGCACTCTAGTTTCCGAGCTACCTACATATCCCTGGTTTTATAGGAATCGGGTCATGTGTAGTTCTGGATTCACCGGTGAAATATACCGATGAAGTTATCTCTAGAACGGACGCAAGGTTTTGAATAGGTGAAATGGTTACGGTGAGCGCTCATGTTTGAAATAGTGTGAAGGAACTGGAGCGAAATTGCTCCTGCTGGGAAAATGGTTGCTCATCGGGTTACCTGTAAATAAATATGTACTACAAGCATATATCTTTGCGTAAATTTGAACATGATGCAAATTCCCTTCAGACCATGAGAATTGTCTTTGGATGCTTGAGGATGACGTCCTTAGACCATGATGTGCCAAGCCATGAATTGCGCAGTAATGGATTTGCAGGTCATGAAATTGTGTTCTCGGGCCATGAAAATGGTGCCTCAAAACCATGACACCTTTGAATAATGATATGCAAGTTTGAGAGATCCTTAGGCCATGGCATGGTGTCTTCCGGCTACGAGGATGGTGCCTTCAGACTATGACGCCTTCGGACAAGTTGGCGGTATTTCAGCCCATGAAGTGCAAAGACATGATGCTAGAAGGAACAAGACAGGGCTTAGTCTTGTATGAAGTTGAGGGCAGAGCTTAGCCCGAGAGAATAGAATAAATAATGCAAGAGAGACAATGCTTAGTCTCGTGCGAGATTCGGGGCAATGCTTGGTCCCATGCAAAGTAAAGTCAGTGCTTAGCCTTATGCAGGATTCAGGACAGGGCTTAGTTCCATGCAAAGAGAAGGCAGAGCTTAGCCTTATGCAGATATGGAGGCAGGGCTTAGCCTCATGCACGATTGAGACAGTGCTTAGTCTCATGCAAATGTAAGGCAATGCTTACCCTTGTGCAGATAAAGAGGTAGGGCTTAGCCTCATGCAAGATTGAGACAGAACTTAGTCTCATGCGAAGTTCGGGACAGGGATTAGTCCAATGTAGAGGGAAGTCAAAGCTTAGCCTTATGCAGATATTAGGCAGGGCTTAGCCTCATGCAAGATTGAGACAGAGCTTAGTCTCATGCAAATGTAAGGCAATGCTTACCCTTGTGCAGATAAAGAGGTAGGGCTTAGCCTCATGCAAGATTGAGACAGAGCTTAGTCTCATGCAAATGTAAGGTAATGCTTAGCCTCATGCAGATAAGGAGGCAGTGCTTAGCCTCATGCAAGATTGAGACAGAGCTTAGTCTCATGCAAACTTCAGGACATGTCTTAGTCCCATGCAGAGGGAAGGAAGAGCTTAGCCTTATGTAGATATGGAGGTAGGGCTTAGCTTCATGCAAGATTGAGACAGAGCTTAGTCTCATGCAAATGTAAGGCAATGCTTAGCCTTATGCAGATAAGGAGGCATGGCTTAGCCTCATGCAAGATTAAGGCAGAGCTTAGTCTCATGCGAAGTTCGGGACAGGGCTTAGTCCCATGTAGAGGGAAGGCAAAGCTTCGCCTTATGCAGATATTAGGCAGGGCTTAGCCTCATGCAAGATTGAGACAGAGCTTAGTCTCATGCAAATGTAAGGCAATGCTTAGCCTAATGCAGATAAGGAGGCAGTGCTTAGCCTCATGTAAGATTGAGACAGAGCTTAGTCTTATGCGATGAACAAATAATAGACGATAGCAAAGTATTTCTTAGCTGGAAGTGAGTTCGGTATTTTAGTTGTCATGAAGGCTGTGATTCCAAGGTGTGCATATTCCTTGTTCCTGCATTCAAAGAAAAATCGTGAGTTCTGTAGGAGGAGGTCGGTTCATGCCTTCGTCGGCTTGCTTGATTTTGCTCCGCTCTATCTGAATATCCTATTCAAATTACTGGGGCACCATTTGCTAAAGCAGAGTTTATTTCAAAACAGGCATGCATAGTTTTCAAAGGCATAGTAAAATATAGTTTGGAAATTGGTTAAATGAACCAGTGACTGTGACACGATTAGAAACACCGCGACTGCTTCTGCCGTAGAATTTTGAGGGTCTTCCTCAAAATTTTGTCCCAGTTAAATGAATAACATTTCTGACTACTCCATACGCTGCGGTTGGCTGAACTTGCTTCAGAATTTTGAGGGTCCTCCTCAAAACTCTGCCCCTGTTTCTGATTGCGGGGAAAATAGAAATTTTATTGAACTGTGACCAAACCCATAGGGCTGCCTACGTATCCCCTCTTAAAAGGGAATCAGGTCGAGCGTAGTTCAATTTACATCATATAAGGAAAACATAAACAGTTGACACATTGTATCGCTTGACTGCATCTGAATTGATCGACTTTGGCCAAATTTCTCCATCCATTTATGCGAGTATGAGGGCTCCTCCTGTCACTACTCTGTGAACCGTGTAAGGACCTTGCTAGTTTGGAGAGTATTTCTCTTTGGCTTCATCTTGATGTGGGAAGACCTTCTTCAACACCAGTTGCCCCGGTGTGAACTGTCTTGGTTTGACTCTTTTGTTGAAAGCTCTGGACATTCTCTTATGATAAAGTTTTCCTTGACATACCGCGTTCATCCTCTTCCTGTCTATGAGGGCGAGCTGCTCATAACGACTTCTTATCCATTCTGCTTCGCTGAGCTCGGTTTCTTGTATGATTCTCAAGGAACTAATTTACACTTCGGTAGGAATGACAGCCTCAGTATCATACACCAGCAGATAGGGAGTTGCTCTGTTTGAGGTGCGGACTGTGGTACGGTATCCCAATAAAGCGAATTGTAGCATCTCATTCCATACCATTTTCCTTAGTATCTTCTTGATGTTTTTGTTGGCAGCTTCCACTACTCCATTCATTTGAGGTCTATATGATGTGGAATTCTTGTGCTTGATTTTGAAAGCCTCACACATGGCTTTCATCAGATCGCTGTTGAGATTGGCTGCATTGTCAGTGATGATGGACTCTGAAACCCTGAACCAACAAACAATTTTGTCGCGAACAAAATCCGCAACAACCTTCTTAGTCACAACTTTGTAAGAAGCGGCTTCAACCCATTTGATGAAGTAGTCGATAGCCACTAAAATATATTGATGTCCATTTGAGGTGATGAGCTCGATTGGACCAATGACATCCATTCCCTAAGCGGCAAAGGGACAAGGTGAGCTTGTTTCATTAATCTCGTTTGGTGGCACTTTTATCATATCTGCATGTACTTGACATTGGTAGCACTTCTGAACATACCGAATGCAATCCGTCTCCATGGTCATCCGAAAATAGCCGACTCTGAGTATCTTCTTGGCCAAGACAAAGTCATTTATATGTGGGCCGCAGGTCCCGGCATGTATCTCCTCGAGCAACTTAGAAGCTTCCTTTGCGTCGACACACCTTAACAATTCAGATCAGGAGTTCTTCTATATAGGGTTCCTCCACTATGGAAGAAATGGTTGGACAACCTCCGAAGCGTGCGCTTCTGAGTATGGTTTGCATGCTCTGGGTACTCTCCTTTTGCCAAATACTCCTCGATGTCGTGGAACCAAGGGTTTCCTGTCTGTTTCTTCTTCAACATGAGCACAATATGCTGGCTGATTATGGATCCTTACTGGGATAGGATCGATGAAGTTCTTTTCTGGATACTGTATCATTGATGACAAAGTGGACAATGCATCAACAAACTCATTCTGAATTGTGGGAACATGCAAAAACTTCTATCTTTGTGAACCTCTTCTTTAATTCCTGCACATGGTGTAGATATGGCAATATCTTGGAGGTCTTGGTAGCCCATTCTCCTTGTACCTGGTGCACAAGTAGGTCTGAATCGCCGATCACTAGCAACTCCTGGATATTTATATCAACAGCCATGTTGAGCCTTAATATGCAAGCTTCATATTATGCCATGTTGTTGGTGCAGGGGAATTTGAGTTTCGCAGATACCAGATAATGTTGACCTGTTTTCGATACCAAGATGGTTCCAATGCCGACTCCTTTGAAGTTTGCCGCTCCATAAAAGAACATTCTCCAATCGTCGTAGGATTCAGCAATGTCTTCTCCTGTGAATGATACCATTTCATCGGGAAAATACGTTTTCAAGGGTTCGTATTCTCTTCCCATAGGGTTTTCAGCAAGGTGGTCTTCCACTGAATGTCCCTTGACTTCTTTCTAAGTTACATAGATAATGTCGAATTCACTCAACACGATTTTCCACTTAGCCAGCTTGCCAGTGGGCATGGGCTTCAGAAAGATGTATTTTAAAGGGTCCATCCTCGATATAAGATACGTCGCGTAAGCATAGAAGTAATGTATTAGTTTTTGAGCTATCCAGGTTAATGCGCAGCAAGTGCGTTCTAGAAGAGAGTACAGTGCTTCATAAGGTGTGAACTTTTTATTCAAGTAATAGATGGCATGTTCCTTTCTCCCTGTCTCATCATGCTGTCCTAGAACACAACCGAAAGCTCCGTCTAACACTTCAAGGTAGAGTAGTAGTGGTCTAACAGGCTCTGGCAGGACCAAGACTGGTGGTGTGGACAAGTACTCCTTGATTTTGTCAAAAGCCATTTGACAATCTTCGGTCCAACTAGTTGCAGCGTTCTTCTTCAGCATCTTGAAAATCGGCTCACATATTACTGTGGACTGTGCTATGAAATGGCTGATGTAGTTGAGGCGTCCCAAGAAACTCATCACATATTTCTTACTTATTGGTGGTGGTAATTATTGGATGGCCTTGACCTTTTATGGATCCAATTCTATTCCTCGGCGGCTGACGATAACTCCCAATAATTTGCCGGGAGGAACGCGAATGCACACTTTGCTGGGTTTAATTTCATGTTGTACTTCCGCAGTCTATCAAAGAATTTCCTCAAGTCCGCTATATGATCTGCGGCCTTCTTGGATTTAATGATGACATCATCCAAATATACTTCTATCTCTTTGTGTATCATGTCATGAAAAATAGTGGTCATGGACCTCATGTAGGTGGCCCCAACATTCTTTAAGCCGAATGACATCATCTTGTAACAGTACACCCCCATAATGTAATGAAGGTTGTTTTCTCAGCGTCCTCCTCGTCCATCTAGATCTGATGGTCACCGGTGAAGCAATCCACAAAAGACTGGAGTTTATGTTTGGCACAATTGTCAATCAAGATATGTATATTCGACAGCGGGAAATCATCCTTTGGGCTGGCTCTGTTGAGATCCCGATAATCGACGCAGACTCTGACTTTCCCATCCATCTTAGGAGCTGGCACAATGTTTGCTATCCAAGTTGGATATTCAAGTACCCTGAGGACCTTGGCTTTGATCTGCTTAGTAACCTCCTCCTTGATTTATGGCTCATATATGGTTTGAATTTCCTCAGTTTCAGCTTCACTGGTGGAACATTGGGTTTGTGGGAAATTTGTAGGCCACAATGGATGTATTTAATCCGGTCATATCGTCCTATGACCAAGTAAAGATGTCCTCATATTCTTTCAAGAATCGAGTGTACTCCTCTTTCTCTGACGGTGACAAATGGATGCTGATGCGGGTCTCTTTGACGGTTTCAGAATCTCCCAAGTTAATTATCTCAGTTTCATCCAAGTTGGACTTAGGTTTGTTCTCAAAATCCTCTACTTCTCTGACGATTTCCTCGAGTATTAGATCCTCTTCTTCTGAATCACTACCCTTTTGTTGTGTTGTCTTATTACATGTCACAGTTTTCGGTTCATTGAGATAGGAAATAGTAATGCCCGAGACTCATTGGGTCCTGGATGGTCTGACTGTCCAGTTCTTGAGAAATGTTCCTCTCTCCACAACTCGGATAGTAGGGCCTTCCTCCTCCTCATCCTCCTCGACAATTACACAACAGTCCATATTATCATCCTTCAAGAATAGATTCCTATATGCCGCCAACACTTCTTCCTCCTATGATCCTCATATAATATCGGCCTGATGGAAGGTCTGATTCAAGTGTGGCACATGCTACTTAAGTGGATAGTACGGGGCCATGCCACGGTGGTGACCAATTTCAAAATTCCTGCCAGGTGTACTGATATCCTAGCCCAAAAGTGGTACCATAGCGCTTTGGCTGTATCGGCTTGGAGATGCCTTGGAGATTTTTACCAAGACCCTTGCCGGGCTCATATCCTTTCCATGACAACATGATTTCTATCTTGCTACTCCACCAATTATCCTTCTTGATTGCGTTAACCCGTTCAATACGATGGTAGATTTCTCCACCTAACCTTCTTTTGTTTTCAACAACCGGGATGTTCTGACTAGTGTAAGTGGGGTTGCTCCTATCTCCATGGATAATTACTTCCTGGTGATTCCATTCAAACTTCACGGCCTAGTGTAAGGTAGATGCTACAGCCCCAACGACATGTATCCATGGTTGTCCCAACAACAGATTGTAGGATGCAGATATATCCAGTACATGAAACTCGACATCAAACCATGTAGGCCCCATCTGCAGACAGAGATTAGTCTATCCAATAGTAGCCCTTTGCGACCCATCGAATGCGTTCACATTCATAGTTCCATCTCGTATCTTATGCAAGCCTTTGCCCAATATTTTCATCATTGTCAATGGGAAAATGTTGAGGCTGGATCCTCCATCAATCAGAACTCTGGCAATGAACTTGTCTTCACACAACATTGTAATGTGTAGTTCCATGTTGTGATTCAAACCTTCACGTGGCAGCTCATCCTCGTGGAAGGTAATTTTGTGGCGTTCCAGCACCTGCCCTACAATTTGGCCATTTCTCCACCAATGATGTTGTTGGGTACATATGCATCACTCAACCCCTTCAGTAGAGCATTTCTGTGTGCCTCTGAATTTTGTAGCAGCGACATGATAAATATCTGAGCGGAAGTCTTGTTCAAATGATCAACGACAGAATGCTCCCTTGCTTGTACCTTTCTACAGAGGTCATCTAGGCCAGTATCAATAATGGGCGGTTTGCTGGAGGCCTGCTTACTAGATTCTCCCAAATGTTCTGGCATATAGACCCTTCCCATTCTGATCATCCCTTGTGCAGCGCCGAAGTCTTCCATTTTTTCCTTTCCTTTTCTTCTAGCTTCGGCCACATAATCCCATGGTAAAACCTTGGTGCTAAAGGGCGGTGTGGTGGACACTGTCATTGTGAAAGGTGTGTCTACTTCCACCTCAAATGGAGCGGGTGTGGCTATAGGTGGTGCTACCTCAACCTCAAATGGAAAAGATGTGGTTACCTCAACCTCAATTGGCGGATGTATCTGCATAATATGATTGAGCGTGACTGCGGAATTCTTAGGATCGTCACCCTCTTTGATAAGTCCAATTGATCCCTCAAGATCCCATTCCTCATCAGTCTCTATCACATTGATACCTTCACCCCTATGATCTGGGATGGGATTGTTGCGGACGTTGGGTGTAGCTTCTTTCGCTTGGATGACAATCAAGGTTTGGATCTTATCTTTCAATGTCCAGTACTCGTCAATGGTGTGCCCTTTCATACCGGAATGATATGCACAGGTTTTATTCGGATTGACCCATTGAGATGAATTCTCCATGGCCACAACGGGAATAGGGGTGACATAACCAACATCCTTTAACCTTTCATACAATTGGTCAATGAGTTCAGCAATGGAGATGTACTGTCTGTGTGGTTTGCGGTCAAAGTTAGGCCTGGGTTTCGGGTAGTTTGGACGAGTTAGAGGTGAAAAAAAATAAGATGGTTGGGAATTATATGTATGGTAAGCAGCGACTGGTTGGGAATATCTTGGAGGTGATGGTTGGTATGTGGGTGGAGGTGTTTGGTATGTGAATTGAGTTTTGGGTCCTTGGGCGACCATTACTGTTCCCACATCTTTCTTCTTCGATATACCACCTGATTGCAATGCTTTATTCGTGGCCTGCAGTGCCTCGAAATTTGTCACCATCCCGCTTTTAATACCCTCTTCAATCCTTTCTCCGAGTTTGATGATATCGGAGAATTTATGGTTCTCAGTAACCATTAACCTTTCATAATACTGCGGATCCTGTGCCCTGACGAAGAACTTGTTCATCTGTTCCTCGTCCAATGCTTGTCTGACCTTAGCTGCTTCTGATCTCCACCGAGTAGCATACTCATGGAAGGTCTTTGTTGGATTCTTCTTTAGGTTTTGGATATAAAAAACGTCAGGCGCGTTCTCCGTATTAAATCTGAACCTGTCCATGAAGTCGGATGCCATGCTAACCCAATTGGCCCACTTCTTAGGATTCTAGCTTATGTACCAGGATAGGGCATCTCCTGTAAGACTCCTCATGAAGAGCTTCATTCGGATCCTTTCATCTTTTCCGACTCCCACGAGTTTGTCACAATATGTCCTCAGATGAACCTTAGGATCACTCGTTCCGTCAAACATTTCGAACTTGGGAGGTTTGTAACCCTCCGGCAGTTTCACATCTGATTGCATGCATAAATCCTCATAGTTAAGACCTTTTATCTCTTTACCTCCTTCAACACCCTGAACCCGACTTGTCAACTTCTTGAGCTCCTCAGCCATGTTCTTGATGGGCAGGTCCTTCTCAACGAATTCTGGTGTATAGGATATGGGTTGAGTGGAGTGAGGTAGTGTTTCCACATATATATGGTGGTTTTGGTGACCGGGAGTTTGGGTATAATGATGATCGTTGGTGGAGGTTTGGGATTCGAGGATGATTTGTGGGGTATTTTGTGGAGTATGGTAGGTTGATTGCTAATATTGCGGAGGGATAGTTTGATTCTGCGGTGGGGTTGTATAATGGTGAGGTGGGGGAGGATTCTTGTGGGCTCTTGTTGGGTGTGTTTTGAGGTGGTACAGGGTTCAAGATGTTTGAGTGGTTGATGTCCGGGATGCTGAGTGTAAGGGGGAGGTTTGCTAAGCTTCGGACCTGCTCAAGCTCACCTTGAAGTTCTAGTATTTTCTGCTCAAGTCGTGAAACCGTATCATTTAGGGCCTGAGTACCCCGACCATCGGAAGCTTCCGCATTTTCAACATGTGCATTGTTGTCTTTTCTGATGCTGTTCAGATCATCCATATTTTCTTTTCCTTTGCATTTTGGTGGACTAAGAGGAGGAGAAGGTGGAGGGCCCCTAAATCTGGTATGATAAGCTGATGATGCTAGTATGCGCGAACTAACCTTTAGGAAATGGGAATAATCAATAGAAAGAAAAAACAAAAGGTAGCCAAGTCAGTAAGAGTTCTGAAAAGAATATTTGCAGTGTTTAAACACATATTGCAGAATATAAATTTGCGTCCTATTTTGGGAGCCTCGTTGTGCCCGAGGTAGGCCCAGCGACAAGTTGATTTGGAAAACTTAAGTGCCAATAACTGCATCATTTCATTAATGTAAAAATAGACGAGTCTAAACGACACTAAGATAAGATAAGATAAGTCACTAATGGCACTTGGCCTTATTACATTTTGGAATGCAAATAAATCTACTCTACTTGGTCCCAGAAGGACCTTCTCCAGGCTTGATCTTTCTAGCTCCATCGATCAGGTTCCCCAGTTCGCGCATGACCAACAACAGATAAACTCTTGCTAGATGTCCTCTCTCGCTTCCTTCAGCATTATGTTAGTCGACGACCCTTTTTCTTGTCTTTTCTTCCAGCTCCATCAAACCCTGATCCAAAAATTCCACCCTTTCATTGGAGGTGATAGCCAAATCCCTCCATTCATTGATCAGGCTCATGTTTGTCTTGTGTATCTCCTGATGTTCGGCCTCGGAGTCATGAATCCTCTTGCGCAATTTTTTATATTTTACTTGGGCCTTAGCATCTTCGTCTATGACCCTGTTTCCCCGACCAATTCCTGGCTCAACTATCCCTGCTAGAATGTCCGCCATCCATGATAGGTAAAAGCGTACATGTCCTGCATAATACCTGTCTGGCTCGAGGGTGTCTTTTTCCACAATAATCTTTGAGTACCACATATGCTGATCTTGACACTTGTAAGGGATGTCGTCATTCTGAAAATCTGCCCGGTAATGACTCATCTTTGTAACCTGCGGTATGATCTGCTTCCTTCCTGCTTGTCATATAACCCTGATGGGAACATAAGGGTATTTTCACCTTAACCTGATCAACACTAAGTGCGGAGCGTCCCTAGACCTGATGATGAACTCGTCAGTGGGGAACCACTCAAATATCCATTGAACCTGATCCTCAGTCAAATTGTCGAAAAACTCCACCCATTTCTTAACACTCTCTGGTTAAGCAAACCTGTATGGGATATAAGTCATCCTCTTGGGGTGATGGAAGGCTATATGATCATTCCACGCTCTTCGTGGAAACTCTTGATGATATTGACGCTTTTGGAGATGCTCCAATAACCAAAGTTGCAACAACAGATTGCAATCTTCGAAATACTTGAACCATTTCTGGTAGTGGTCCAAAGCCCGGTAAATGTCAGCTATGATCATAGGGACTATGGTGTATGTTTGTCCCTCGATTCCTTCCATTAAAGTTTTGGCTACCATAGCCAATCTGGTGTGAATTCTGCCCTCTTTCATTGGGAACACTATCATGCCTAGGAAGCATACAACGAACACAAAAGCACGCAGTGAATATGACCCAAGGAAGTGATAGAGAAATCATCATGAAAAATATGGTAGGACTTGCTATGACCATACTGTTCATACAAGTAGTCAAAGGGTACATAAGATTTCTTTAAGCACTCCAAATCAGTGTTCTTTTTCAGACCCATCATCTTTAGAAATCCCCTACCAGTGCGATTCTCTGGCACCAATAAACCAGGGATGTCCCAAGGTAGCCCAGTGAATCCCCCAGTTTCTTCTAGGAGCGGGGTCATTTCTATGTTCCCAAAAAGAAACATAGATCTTTCACTGTCCCAGAACATGGTTGCAGCTTCAATAAGCATATTGTTTGGTTGGATGTCTAACAGAGAAGGAAAATTTCTCAGAACCTTCTTCACATGTTTCTTGTCACTTGAGGAATGATCTTTCCACCAATCTAGTCGCAGTGGTGGTATATTACGGACCATGCCGAACCTGGGGACCTCGTGCCTCATTTTCTGCAAAACAAATAAGGTTAGGCCCTTTTCCCCCTCCTGATTCGACTATTTATACATCCATGGTTAACATATTGTCCCTTAGTTCTCTAAAATTAACGCACAAAAACGTGGTTGCGTCCGTTGGGATTATGGAAACCCCGGTAGACTTTTGGACAAGGTTTGTCTTAAAGTGTTACTATGTGGACAACATATTAACCCGTCTAGTTTTGACCATGATGCATGTATGGTTATAATCAGAGTAAGATTGCTATGAGGGTCTAGACTGGTACCCTCAAGTGGACAACTTGAGGGGTAAAGGCACGGAACCGTCGACTGCACCGCTTATCGACTAGTTTTACCTCAAATAAGCCTTTCTGAATTTAAAGGGTGATATATAGGAAGAGCGCAAATACTCATCAAGTGTTTCTATAGGATTAATTACGCACGAGTGGAGTATGATGTTGAGCATGATTTATGCAGCAGTAAATAGCACGTTGTCATGTATTTGCACGTTAGAAAAATAATAAATAGCAAGTCAGTTTCTATAGTAAATAAAATCATAAATGCTTGAAAATAGACAATTAAGTTCACATAAAGGGGAAAGGGGAAGGGTGTGCACGTATTAACAGGATAAGCATGCTTTAGAATAATTCACAAAAACAAGTTTGTCATGGTAAGAGCCTAGAATTCCCCAGCAAAGTCGTCATGCTGCCGCGCCCCCTTTTTCCTCGCGGAGTCTGGGTTTCGACATTTTTTAGAAAACTCATTTCCTTTTGGGACGGGTATGGGATTTGAAGAGTCTCCACCTAACGGATTAAGGTGCGTTAGTGCACCTAAAAGCAAATAACTCATAAACCGATTTACTTTACCAGAGATTGGGTAAGGGCTCAAAATTATCTTGAGGGGAAGGTGTTAGGAACCCCTTGAGGTCCACAACGGTGGGTCCTGGCAAAACTCAATTTAAACTAATTAGTCATAAAGCAATTTAAACAAATAGAGATTATTTTAAAACGGGAATAAAGGGGGTCCTAGGTTTATTAGCCTATAGGATAACTTCTATGCAATACTCGGTAACCTTCCTCAAATAGAGGTGTTATGCGTTGCATTAGCGCACAAGTCATCATATCCTTTACTACCCAATTACCCTCCCCTTTTCAGTTATTATCTAAGCGTTCTAATAGCAATCTGGTACGTATCCTATGCGTGCATTACCCGTCCCTTACTTATGTCCCTGGAGGTGTTTAGTACCTTTATTTAAGGTGGTTCTAGACTCACCTACGTTGCTTAAAAGGAGAAAACTAAGCGACAAACAAAAACAAATAGGATTGTCACATAAAGATCACTTAAGGGGCTCATGTTTACCTCCACAAATAGACAAACAAATGCACGCTTATTCAGACAAGCAGTTTTAATTGATTTAGGAGTCCTATAGGCAGGATACCTAAATGAACACAAACAGAATATACAACAGTTTTGTTAAGGCGAGGCAGTGAATACCTTATCAGTTTGCCTACTTATTTTTATTACCTACTGAATATGGCAAAGTTTCAAGCAGAAAGAAAATCACAATTTAGAACCCCAGATTTTAATTATCCTACTGGATTGGCTATGTGATTATACGCGGTATCCTATAGGCATGGTATCTAAACATTAATGAGACCAAATCATAAACCAATGATTAATTTAAACAGGCAGATTTTATCTATTTAGACCCTATAGGCGTGCTGTCTATGTACTGAAACTGTTTTTTACACTTGTTTACTATATGCATGATATCTAAGTATTGAAACTGTTTTTATATGCATTTCCTATAGGCATAATATCTAGGAGAGTAAAGACGTTAGCTAGTTTTCAAGCAAATACAACAAGAAAACTCCTAGAGACATGATTTCTAATGCACACATGGAGGTTTTGAGAACATGATTATTAATGCAGAATTGATAAACGACCTACAAGCAGGATTTCTAGGATGAAAATTCAGAATAATGAGATAAACCCTATGAACATGGTTTCTAATGCAAATAAATACCATCACAATAGCCTATGGGCATGATTACTACCCGGATATGATAAAAGATATATAAAATCCCTCCCCAGTTTTACTAATAACCCCATATCTGTTTACAAAGATTATTATTACATACCAATACAAATGAATTACATAATGGAAATTACTATACTATAGGGAGCCTTGGCAGGCCCAAAATAAATCCTGAAATACAGGCCTTCAATCAAATCCGGACTATACCAGTAGTCCATAATACATCAGATGGGCTTCTGGTGTGTCAAAGTTCCCAAGGGCCTCAAGGACCCCGGGCAATGCTCACACCAGAACCTTTCAAAGAAACACTTTTTGTAAACAAGTTTGGAAAGAGCCAGCCCCAGTGTGTCAGAGTTCGGAGGAGTCTCATGGACTCCTAGGCAGTGCTCACACTGGAGGGGCAAGACCCAAGAGATCTAAGAGTAGGGGTTTAAAAATAGTGTATAAAAGTAGGAGATAATTTTTTTTTATTTTTAAAAGGAAACAGTTTGGATTTTTAGAAGTGAATAGGAACAAACAGAACCACTTTAGCACATTGAGTTCAAACATATATTCCAGTAGTCAAACAGCAGACAGAACAAAGTCACAATCAAACCAAACAAGGTTTCACATTGCACAAGTTAGCTTAGTGGATTAACTATTACTAGGTGAGCATATAGACATGTATTAAAAAAAAGAGAAACATGTTGGAATCGAAATGACTAATCAAACTACCATACAGAGCAGAGTGGGAAAGTTTGAATTAGACATGCTAGTTTCAAGTATCATAGGCAAAACAGGGACATGCTTTCACATAGAACATGACAAATTAACAGGAATTAAGTCCTGCTAGTTAAGAGAAGTATAGGGCAAAATAGAAGCATGACGAAGCACCAAACATACAACCATATGGGACAAAGAAGTAACAAGACAAAAGCATACTGGTTAAAATAAACAGGAAGCATATAATGATCATGCACATGTTGATGTTCAGAGTGAACTAATCATAGGAGTCATAGAGAATAGGAACTGAACCATAGTAGTTGAGAAAAAGTTGGCTAGGATACAAGTATCGAAGCAGAAGTATGTTGAGACACATAACACATAGAAGAGATTATGATAGCAGAAATAGGGGCATACCAGTTAAACTATGGCAGGCAGAAAGGTGAAAGCAAGTTGAATCCAATAGTATAGCCTTGGCTTTTAGCCGGCTAGACAGTGCATCAAACACAATAACAGAAAGAATTACAATGCAGAGAGTGTGTGTGTGTTTCTGTCTCTTTCTGAGTGTGTTCGTGTGTTTTCAAAATCAGAAAAGGGGGGATTATATAACACTTAGCAGGGTAAAACAAATAAGGCAAAGAATATTAGAGTTCATAAATAAGGTATACAAATAAAATCAACCAATTAATTGGGGGCTAAACTCAATCAAATAACTTAACAGAGTCTGGGAAACATCCCTTAATTAAGGGAGAATCAATTACAGCCCATATTCGGGTTAAACAAGGCAAGAGAATCAATCAAAGACCATCTAGGAGTCGACTAAAGCAGTCCAATCCCATAAATCTGGTAAATAAACTAATTAAGCCATGTAGTACCAATTATGAGTCACAAATAAGGAAAATAGGTAAAAATCACAGAGAAGTACCAATCTCGGCAGAAAAATATAATTTGAACCCTAATAAAATCAGTCAATCTCTTTTAATTGGCAGAGATAAACAATAACGGGCAAATATTGAAATAATCAATGAAATATGAAGAACCCCTAGGGTTTAGAGCATAGACATGAGAATCAGTCAAACAAGTAAAGAAAATCAGGGTTAAGTATTTTTGCAGAAACTTAAAGGGATGAAACCCTAGCTTTAGAGAAGACAAAAATCAATTAATAATAAGAAAACACAGAAAGGTTTTAAAGAGAAATAGCAAATTAACATAAAATTATCTCAGATCTACAAGGATCTGAACATATTCGAGTAGCAAGAGACTAGGGTTTTAAAAATGACATAGATGAGAAGAAAATCTTGTTGGAACCATAGATTTGAGCAATAAACATGAAAATGGTGGTACTCACAAACATAACGATGAACACAAGGCAGGTTCATCGAAGAAATGAAGAGTTTAGGTCGACTATGAGTTGAGTCTCTTTGAGATTCTTTCAAAACATGAAGAAATCAAACAAACAGTGAAGGTAAGAGGCCGACTGGGGCCTGAAATCAAAGGGAAACCCCATAGAACGAAGGGTTTTCCGGTGATGGAGGATAGGGTTAGGGGAGTGTCTTAGAGAGAAGAGAGGAGGGAAGGAATTTGGGGGCCGCGAAATAAGAGAAGTGAGTAGGGTTTGGGGAGTTTTGGGTAGTTAAAAATGGTAACCACATCATGGACCGTTGATCTCTGAGATAAACGACCACAATTTGATTTGGGGTTGGGCGTGTCAAACAGGAAAATGGGCTAGGGTATTTGGGTTATGATTTTAATTGGGCTGGGGGAAAAATTTGGCCTAGGTCCGAAATTAAAACAGAATTTAAACGACTATTTGTTAAATGCCCAATTAGTTTGATAAATAATTTGTAAAAATGGTTAATAAATTATAAAAAATGATTTTCATGCATAAAAATAATTTAAGATAATTACTTAATATTATAAAAATATAAAAAGATATTTTGTCAAACTTATCCAGGTGTTGTGACATGAAAGAAGGAAAGTTGATGTATATGAAAAGCTTTTTTTTTAAGAATATGGAAACCCATCACAGAGATAAGCTTGTTTTTTAAGAACTTGTGCTCTAACACTGTGATGACCCATTAGCGTGCGCAGTCCGGGCTCATTAGCCTAAAAAAAAAAGAGATTAATTTTATTTATCTCAATTTGCGTGCGCATTTGGGGCGTGAATCCGGAAAGCCTTTATGTGAAAATATCTGAAATAATAATTTTGAGAGTTAAAATTCATTTTAGTTGACTTTGGTCAACTTTTTGAGTAAAAGGACCCAGACCCATGTTCCGAAGGTCCCGAGAGATCCGTAGAAAAATATAGAAATTGGGTGTATGCCCGGAATCGAATTTCGACGTCCCTAGCTCAAGAAATGAAATTTTTAATGAAAATTGTTAAACTGAAATTTAAAGGAATTAAAGAAAATAAGTAATGTTTGAACTCATTGGTATCGGGACCGTATTTTGGTTCCGGAGCCCGGTATAGGTTTATTATAACATATATGTCATGCTTGTGAAATTTGATGGAAATCGAAGTTTATTTGACGTGATTCGGACGTCCGGTTGAGAAGATAGTTAAATTGAAATGTTCTTGAGGAATTCATGAGTTTTAATGTTATTTTAGCGATTTGATCGCATGAGCAAGTCCGTATGATGTTTTTAGACTTGTGTGTATGTTTCGTTTGGAGCCATGAGGGCTCGGGTGAGTTTCGGGTAGGCTTCGGGATGTTTTGAACTTATAAATGTTTGTTGTTATTACTGTTTCTGGTGCACAGGTGAGTTGTTCTTCGAGTTCGCGAAGCTTCTCTCGCGAACGCGTAGAGTAAATTGTTGAGGGAGAAATCCTTCTTCGTGAATACGAGGTATTGGACGCGAACGCGAAGCACTGGGGGGTAGTACACTTCGCGAACACGATCAGGCTACCGCGAACACGATGAGTTATGGGCGTGGAGGAGGGGAGTCTCGAATTGTTCTTACTAATGCGACCACTGGGCCGCAAATGCGATGGTAAAATGAGCAAAGCTTCGCGAACACGAGCAGCCCATCACAAACGCGTAGGACTTCTGGCCTTAAAGCTTCGCGAACGCGAGAAGACCTGTCTAGCGACTTAAAAACAGAACCTAAAATGGGATTAAGCCATTTTTTAATATTTTCAAAACCAAGAATACATAGGGGCGATTTTCAAGAGATATGTTCTTCCACAAAGTGCTGGTAAACGATTCTAAACTATTTTCACTCGATTACCCATTGTTTTTCATCACTTTTCAATCACAAATCAAGGGTTTTCATTGGGGGTTTGGGTAGAATTAGGGAATTTTGCATAATTGAAATTTAGACCTCGAATTGGGGTCGGAGTTCGAAACTAACTTCATATTCGGGCTGGGGGTGAATGGGTAAACGACCGAGTTTGGACCAAGCGGGCCGGGGGTCGATTTTTAACTTTTTTGTGAAAACTTAGAAAAACCATGATTATGCATTAAAGTTAATTTCGTTAGCAATAATAAATGTTATTGAACTAATTATGATTAGACTCGAGTGGGTTGGAGGTGAATTCTAAAAAAAAGTTGTAATTGAGCAGTGAGTAGCCTGCAAAATTGAGGTAAGTGTTTGGTCTAACCTTAACTTGAGGTATTAGGAATCCCCGACTTAAATTATATGTGAAATTGCATGTGTGTGGTGTATACGTGAGGTGACGAGTACCTATGCGCCACCAAATTATCCGTTTAACATGTTCCCATCCCTGTTTCCAATTTATTATATTCTTGTCTTAATTGTTTCATGACTATTGATGCTTCCATGTCTACTTGTTTTTGTCCACTTGTTTTGTTAAATATTTTTTCACTTATTTGAAAGTATTAATCGTTACTTAGAATCATTGTGGTACATTAATGGTTGACCTGGTTGTCAGTGTTTCATGATACATTCCGGTTGGTTTTGCTGTGTAGTAATAATTGGTGAAGTTTCTTAATTGTATAGATTTTCGTTTACATTAATTGAGACATAATTGTGAAGGATTTTGATCTAAATTGTGAAACCCTTATTATAAATGGTGAAATGTGATTGTCTGGTGGGAGCGGGTTGCACGCCGCAAAAAGGAGTAATAAGGGTGGAGAAGTGGGATAGGGTTGCATGCCGCAACAAGGAGTAATAAGGAAGAATATATATGTTATTTCTTGTTATACAATGGGAACACTATCTTATTTTGTTGTTTTTCATATTCTGCTTTTACCGTTAATCAAATTGTAGCATGGAAATTCTCGTAAGGATTGGTTATAGCTGAGATTTGGAAAGATAGATGAGTTACATATTTATTTACTGCAAGTTACTGTTCATTTAGTTTAGTATTTTCTTTGTGCTTTATTAAACATTGTATACAAGTTATATTATAAATGCCCCGACGTAGCCTCGTCACTACCTCGTCGAGGTTAGGCTCGGCATTTACTAGTACATAGGGTCGGTTGTAGTGATATTGCACCCTTCACTTCTTGTGCAGATCAAGGTTTCAGTCAGAGTTGATTTTGAGTAGTAGCTGATTATTTGAACGGAGACACGAGGTAGATCTGCCGGCGTCCGTAGATTCCTGGAGTCTTCTCCATATTACTTATTTACTGTTTTATTAAATTCAAAACAGATATATATTTTCTTTCAGCCAAATACTTGTAGTAATTTTTAGTAGTTCGTGAATTGTGACTCTGAAACCTGGGTAGCTAGATATTAGTATTAGTTTCGTGGCATCATTTTATTTCTCCATAAATTATTTTGATATCATTTATTGGATAATATTAGACCTCGTATTATGTCTTAATTGTTTTAAATGTTGAATCCCTCTAACATTGGCTCGCTTAACAAGTATTGTGTTAGGCACCATCACGATCCCGAGGGTTGGGAATTTTGGTCGTGACAAGTTGCTATTAGAGCACTAGGTTGCATAGGTCTCACAATTCACGAACAAGCTTAATAGAGTTTGAGGGATCGGTACGGAGACGTCTGTACTTATCCCTCAGAGGCTGTAAAGTTAGGAACAAGTTCACTTTATTTCTACTCTATCATGTGATTCTTGTTATCACAAATAATGATTGAACTCTTCTATTCTCTCGCAGATGGCGAGAACACATACCTCGTCTTCCGCTGACCAGCAACCGGATCCTCCAGCAGCAGCAGCTCTTACAAGGGGCAGAGACCGAGGCTGAGGCAGGGGCAGGGCTCAGCCTAGTGCACAGGCAGCCGCTTCAGCTACAGAGCCCCATATAGAGATTGATGAGGGGGCTCCAGCTTAGATCGTTCCGGCGGGACCAACTCAGGTCCCAAAGGGGTTTATTGCTACCCCAGTGCTTTAGGATGCCTTGGTGTGACTAGTGGGCTTTATGGAGAGTGTAGCCTAGACTGGCACATTCCCTGTGGCAGCAGTCGTATCTCAGGCTGGAGGAGGGGTCCAGACTCCTTCTACCTACACTCTTGAGCAGATTACCCCTCAGATTCACACCCAGCAGCCAATCTAGTTGGGGTAGTTCAGCCAGTTGCTACAGCACCGCTTGTTGATGGGGAAGCTATGTCCTCCGATGCTTTCTCAAGATTGGACAGGTTCGTCAAGATTTTCCCTGTTCATTTCAGTGGTGCCACTTCAGAGGATCTCCAGGAAATACCTTGATAGCTGTCATGAGGTTCTTCATAACATGGGTATTTTGGAGACCAATGGGGTCGATTTTGCTACTTTTCAGATGACGGGTTTCGCCATGGTGGAGGGATTATTTACTGACTAGACCAGCTGGGTCACCTGCTCTGACTTGGCATCAGTTTTCGCACCTCTTTTTGGAGAAGTTTCTGCCTATCACTACTAGATATGAGCGCCGTCGTTAGTTCAAGTGTCTTCAGCAGGGCAGCATGACTGTTACCCTGTATGAGACTTGCTTTGTGAATTTGGCTCTGCATGCTATTATTCTGTAACCCACACTGAGAGAGAGGGTCAGGAGATTTATTGAGGGCCTTGCTCAGCTCATCAGGTTGCATATGGCTAAGGAGACGGGGCGCGAGATTTCCTTTTAGGATGCATCCAATGTGGCCAGGAGAGTTGAGATGGTTCTCAGATTGGGAGGTCAGGGATCAGACAAGAGACCTCGCCATTCCAGTGGATTCATCGCTGCCTCATTTGGAGTCGGGGTTAACTTTAGTAGAGGCCATTCTTCCAAGCCATTTCATTCAGCACTTCAGGCATCCCATGGTACCTCAAGAGGTCGTGGTTCTTATATGCCTCCTTCTGCCCAGCCAGTCAATAGTGCACCATCAGCTCGTATTAGAGCACCTCCTCTACAGAGTTATTATCGTGGTCAGCCGGCTCGTCAGGGCCATCCTTAGTATCAGGAGGGATGTTTTGAGTGTGATGAATATCGGCATATTCGAAGAGCTTGTCCGATATTTTTGGGTAATTAGATTTAGTACCAGAGTTCTCGTGCCATAGTTCCGGCACTAGCTGCAGCACCACCTGCCCAGCCATCCAGGGGTAGGGGTCAGGTAGCTAGAGGTAGGGGCCAGATTGTTAAAGGTGGAGGCATCCCGCTAGAGGTTGAGGTCTGCCTATCAGAGGTAGTCCCGGGGACATGGTTCAGGGCGGTGGGGCCAAGCCCCGATTGTATGCATTTCCAGCCAGACCTGAGGCGGAGTCCTCTGATGCTAGCATCACATGTACAATTTCAGTTTCCAATAGAGATGCTTCAATTCTGTTTGATCCGGGGTCTACTTACTCTTATGTGTCATCTTACTTTGCTTCATATTTGGCTGTGCCCCAGATTCCTTGAGTGTCCCTGTTTATATGTCCACTCTCGTGGGGGATGCTATTGTTGTAAATCGTGTGTATCGTCCGTATGTGATTGTTATTGAGGGTCTTAAAACCAATGTAGACCTTCTGCTTCTTGACATGGTTGACTTCAACGTCATATTAGGCATGGATTGGCTATCCCCTTATTATGCCATCTTGAACTGTGCCAAGACAGTTACTTTTTAGCTTTGTCGGGGTTGCCCCGGTCAGAGTGGAAAGGGACTCGTGGTCATTCTCCCAGCAGGGTGATTTCTTATGCCAAGTCTCGTTGCATGGTTGAGAAGACGTGTTTGGCTTATTTGGCTCATGTTTGTTATTCTAATTCTAAGGCTTCTTCTGTAGATTCGGTGCCTGTTTTTCGTGAGTTTCCTGAGGTATTTCCCGCAGACCTGCCGGGGATGCCACCCGATAGGGATATTGATTTTTGCATTGATGTGGCTCCGGGAACTTAGTCCATTTCTATTCCTCCACCGGATGGCCCCACTAGAATTGAAAGAACAGTTGCAAGACCTGCTTGATAAGGCTTCATTAGAACTAGTGTCTCGGCCTGGGGTGCACCGATTTTGTTCGTGAAGAAAGACGTATCGATGAGAATGTGTATAGATTACCAACAATTGAATAAAGTCACCATCAAGAATAAATATCCAATGCCGAGAATTGATGATTTATTTGATCAGCTTCAGGGTGTCAGGGTGTTTTCGAAAACTAATTTGAGATCGGATTACCATCAGTTGAAGATTAGGGCATCCGATGTCCCTAAGACGGCCTTTCGGACGAGGTATGGGCACTTTGAATTTCTGATGATGTCTTTTGGCTTGACTAATGCCCCAGCAACATTTATGAACTTGATGAATCGGGTCTTCAAGCCCTATCTGGATTCCTTCATAATTATGTTCATTGATGATATTCTAATATACTCTCGCAGTCGGGAGGAGCATGTGCCGCATATCCGGATAGCGCTCCATACTTTGAGGGATAGCCAGTTGTATGCTAAATTTTTGAAGTGTGAGTTATGGTTGGATTCAGTAGCTTTCTTGGGTCACAACGTATTAGCATAGGGTATTCAGGTAGATCCTAAGAAGATAGAGGCAGTCAAGAACTGTCCTAGACCACTTTAGCCACGGAAATCAGGAGCTTCTTGGGTTTGTCAGGTTACTATCGTCGTTTTGTGGAGAGGTTCTCATCTATAGCAGCCCTAATGACTAAATTTACTCAAAAGGGTGCCCCATTCAGCACAGGTGTTGGTGTTACCGTCAAGTTTAGGATTCTTCACGGTCTATTGTGATTCCTCCTGTATTGGGCTCAGAGCGGTACTGATTCAGGAAGGCAGGGTGATTGCATATGCGTCTCGACAACTGAAGGTTCATGAGAAAAATTATCCAGTCCATGACTTAGAGGTTGCAGCCATTGTTCACGCATTGAAGATTTGGAGGCACTATCTCTATGGCGTGCCGTGTGAGGTTTTCACGGATCATCGCAGCCTTCAGTATTTGTTCAAGCAAAAGGATCTTAATTTGAGGCAGAGAATATTGTTAGGGTTATTGAAAGACTATGACGTCACTATGAAGGCCAATGTGGTTGCCAATGCATTGAATAGGAAGGCAGTCAGTATGGGCATCCTTGCATTTATTCCAGTCGGTGAGAGGCTGTTAGCTTCAGATATTCAGACTTTGTCTAATCAGTTCATGAGGTTGGATATTTCTCCCAGCCATGTTTTAGTTTGTACATTCGCTCAGTCTTCTTTATTTGAGTGTATCAGAGATCGACAGTATGATGACCCTCACTTGATGGTCCTTAGAGACACGGTTCGGCACAGTGGTGCCAAACAGGTTACTGTCGGAGATGACGGTGTTTTGAGGATGCAGGGTAGAGTGCGTGTGCCTAATGTAGATGGGCTTTGTGAGTTAATCCTTGAGTGTCACGATCCAAAACCTATGGGTTGTGATGGCGCCGGACACCACTGTCAGGCAAGCCAACCCCTTAATCAGTTGAAATACCTTCCTGTTTAACAATTTCGAAATCGTTGCCTTTATTGCATTTCATAATCAAATAAACAATTTTTTTGTAAATTAAACACGACAAGAAATATTTTTAATTCCATAAAACAAGACTCAACACATCCCCAGAACCCGGTGACACAAGTACATGAGCAGTTTCTAAGAATTTATACAATTATACAACTCTTGTCCGAGAAATAAATGGGACAAAGGCAATAGATATAAAATGTAAGTACACAGAAGGGAGACTCCGGCAGCTGTGGAACGCTTCTGGATGAATGCAGCCCGTATAAGTCTTCCAAGCCAATCACTGTACTATAAAGGTACCTGTGCAACAAAATGCACAGAAAGTGTAGTATGAGTACATATACATATATGTACCCAGTGAGTATCCCGTCTAATCTCGAAGAAGTAGTGACGAGAGGTCGACTCGATACTCACTAAGGTCCAACAGTAATAATAATAGACATGATATAAAGAAAACAGTAGGCATGTAAGATTAATAAACATTGAAATGCATCAATAAGAGATATCCAAATAACAGTGGAAATCAAGCAAGTCCTGTATCCCAAAGTGAAATCACTCTCATCACTTTGTCGTGGCGTACGGCCCGATCCCATAATGAATTCACTATCATCACTCCGCCGTGGCGTACGGCTCGATCCCATAGTGTAATCACTCTCATCAATCTGCCGTGGTGTACGGCCCGATCCCATAATGAATTCACTCTCATCACTCCGCCGTGGCGTACGGCCCGATCCCATAGTGTAATCACTCTCATCACTCCGCCGTGGCGTACTGCCCGATCCCATAATGAATTCACTCTCATCACTCCGCCGTGGCGTACGGCCCGATCTCATAGTGTAATCACTCTCATCACTCCGTCGTGGCGTACGGTCCGATCCCATAATGAATTCACTCTCATCACTCCG
>MDKH01191617.1:0-11774 GCA_005239495.1 Nicotiana undulata | reverse complement strand
TTTGATGTTAAACCCCCGCCTTAGCCTCGTCACTACTTCGCCGAGGTTAGGCTCGACACTTACACAGTACATGGGGTCGGTTGTACTAATACTACACTCTGTGCTCTTTTGCACAGATCTGGGTATTAATCAGTAGTAGAGGATTCCAGGACGACCACCCGATTCGTTTGGAGACACGAGGTACATTTGCCGGCGTTTGCAGATTCCGAGAGTCTTCTCCTATTATTATTTACACTGTTTTATTATATTCAGAACAGTTACACTACTTCTTTCGGCCATTATTTGTAGTATTCTTCAGTAGTTCGTGAATTGTGACACCAGACCCTGGGGTAGTCTTAGAGTTGTTTACATAATTAGTTCGTGATTCGTTTTATTTAAATGATTATTGTTATCATTTTATTTTATTTTGTTTGGAATTATTTTAATTAGGCTCAATTGGAATTTATTTATTTATGCTCAAGTAATTAATCAAGGAAATTAGTTAATCGACTTCTAACATTGGCTTGCCTAGTAAGTGTGGTGTTAGGCGTCATCACGATCCCTGAGGTTGGGAATTTGGGTCGTGACATATTTTTGACACCAAATCTATATTTGGTGCAAAATTTAGTGTTTTTTTGCTCCAACCCAACACCAAATCTTGCACCATTATAGAGTTCATCAACACCAAATTTGGTTTAATATTATTTTATTCATTTATATATTTTTTTGACTTTTAATTTATCATATATTGTGTATATAATTAATT
The DNA here is from genome assembly GCA_005239495.1 of Nicotiana undulata. Classification (NCBI taxonomy): domain Eukaryota; kingdom Viridiplantae; phylum Streptophyta; class Magnoliopsida; order Solanales; family Solanaceae; genus Nicotiana; species Nicotiana undulata. Next base: position 11,029 of record MDKH01191617.1, on the reverse strand, counting down.
TTTATATTAAGATCTTTATAATTTTAATTTTATATTTTTTTTTGATATATTAATTTTTGTATATATTATATTTATATAAAATTATAAGTTATTTTTATTATTATTATAATTGTATAAAAAGAAATATGATCATTATTTAAAAATGAAATATGCAAATGTAAGATATCTAATGTTGCTAAAATTGAAAAGTGAAAACTAAAATTTAAAAAAGAAAATTAACAATACATAAAATAAAAATACATTAACATTAAAAGTACATCAAAGGGGGATACATTAAAATTGAAATTACATTAAAGATGCACGTGAATGTCTAGCTCATACGGTAGAAATGGCAGTAGATGAAGATCACCGATTTGAACAATTTTTAGCTTGACACAAAAAAATTAAAAATAAAGATGCGCACTTCTTAATGCATTAATCGAGCATTTATGGGAGAATAGAGGCGAAAGTTGAATATTTATGTGGTACTTAAATTAAATTTACTATGATGTAATATTTATTTAATTATCTTTTATCAATGATTTCACTTTTAGTTGATTTATCCTTTAAAATAATTTTGTAATAAATGATTATATAAGTGGTGAATGTGAATTATATGTGATGGATATGGAAAAAAGAAAGAATTTGTTTGAAGGAATAAAAAATAAAATTTAAATAGAAGATAATAATATAATATAGAAGAGATGAAAATATAAAAAAGAATATTCTTTTTTTGGTGTAAAATATAGTGTAATGGTTGGAATAAATTTTGTGTTACATTATTTCGGTATAAAATTTAGTGTGAAATTTGGTGTTAAGGTTAGAGATGGTTGTTTGTCAATGTGACATTCATAGAAGGGCTATTGACATATACGGGAGCTAATATTACAGGAGCTGAGCCAATCCCTTTAAGCAGCATGGTCGATAAATTATTTTTAATGTAATTAAACTATCTATAAATTAACCATGATGATTTGGTTTCGACTACTATTGTAACAATATATCTCATAATTTTAAATCAACTAATTAAAAAAGTTGACATAGAGGGGATAAGAGGATACCCCTCCTCTTATATTACATAATATTTGCTTTGTAACACCTTTTCACTAGCTTTTTTGATTGATGTTTCGTTATCATATGGAGTCTACCAATATTCCCAACTAAATTGGACAAATATAACTCACTTCCACTTTTAGATTGATTACAAGTTTTTGAATAGTTTCAGAATGGGACTCCCCTTTAATATTATTAATTTTTGATTATGAAATATTTTATGAATCCACTAGTAATTATGAAGATTTCCCTATTTCCATTCCTCCAATGTTACTTATCTTTCAAGTGCGAAATGTTAACTGTCTTGATCAGGAACAACAATTTTAAGAGGAAATTCTTTCGGTTCTGGTTTCCAAGATTATATAAGTCAATAGTTTGAAATAATTTTTTCTTTTCAAGTATATATAGTCGCATTTGTACATATACTCTGCTAGAGGACAAAGAGGTAAACCAAATGTAACACTGGTAAAAAATGGCCTAAAAAGAAAATCTACTGATCAACAAAATTGATCACAACGGAAAGTAAGGCCCAGCTCCATTTTACATTCTCCGGCGGCGTCTAGCAAATGAACAGCTTCACTCCGTTTCGTATCCTTCGGCTTCTCGTGAACAGCTGCAAACGGCGCGAAGCCTAAAGTCAGTTCCAGTTCGATTTCGCCGTCTTCAGCTCCAGCTCGGTCGTCAACTTGAGATACGGAAGCAGGTTCAACTGCAGCTGAATCTTCAGCTTCAGCCATCTCTGCGGACTGTAAACTCTCAATCTCCCTGCTTTCGTATTCTACATTTGGAGCCGCCGCTGCCGCAGTTTCAGATTGGTGACTCAATGAAGAGTCATGGCTCGTAGACCCGTTAATTTTTTCATGGGTGGATTCATCACCCGACCCGGAACAAACCGGGTCAGGTTTTGTTTTAGCAGCTGAGCGCTTAAATCGACATCGGGTCCTGACCCGGTGAAGATCATTTGACTTGATAGCGTTGTCATCTTTGTTAATATGCCTAATGTCGTAAGGCAGTTTCAAAGGAGGACCGTTGTTGTTTACAGCAACATCAGAAGCTATAGGAGTAATTGGAGCTCCTTTGAGTACTGCTTCCACAGCATTTTGACAAAGTTGCCAATTTCCAGACCATAATAACCCTACGGATCCATATATTGGGTTCACTATTCTGCCACAAGCCTCGTACAGCAATGACCTAAATATAGCTGCAACCATAGAAAACGAAAAATTTACTAAAGTTTAAGCTACTAAGTATGTACTAATACGCATGCATGGACTTGAATAATTAATAAAACTAACTAGTATTGAGAGTCAAGAACAGTTATTTACCAGGACGGAGATGATCAGGGCCGGCGTTAATAAGATTCATAAGGCCAGCACGGCCGTAAAACTTTGCGAGGAAAACAGTAGCGTTGGATTGAGACTCAGGAGTCTTGATCCATTGAAGACATGGCCGTATACTACAACTTTCGCTGCAGCCCTTTCGAAGAACTCTACAACCATTGCAACTCATCCGCATTTTAAACTAATTTTGGCTAACTTAGATATATTTGTTTGAGAAGAGAAGTATAGAGAAAAGGGAAGATTTTTTATGAGTTAAAGATGAGAAGATGCATGAGACTTATATATGAGCCCCCTTTGGTTTTATTTTTGTGGGATTACTAGAGGCGCAGTGGGTTTGTCTCAAGAGGAAGAATAGCAGTATATTTCTATTGAAAACCAGGTTTTCCACATTCCTGGAATAGGGAGCTGCACCACCACCTTATTGTATAAAAAATAAAGGCTCATACTATATGGTTTTAAAATAACACAAGTGCAAAGCCATAACACACTCTCGTTTCAGTTACGTGCTTTTCACACCCCAATCACTATAGTCGACCTGACAATTTTATTGGTTGGTTATTAACGTAGGTCCAAAATGATTCAATCTTTGTTTCCACAAATGGTCCAAAAAAGCAACTGCTTTTGCTTTATGTACAGTAAAACAGAAGCTTGAAATGGCAAATGGAGAAGGCATCTGATTCTGAAAAGAATAGACAGGTGGAGATGAAATAGGGAGCATTGGGTCTTGGTGCCATGCAAGTAACAACAAAAAAATTGGAAGATGAAGCGCGTGGATATCACATGAGAATGTCAGAGTGCGGTCGAATCGCCACATATCGTGGAGAAACGCGGGCCCACAACCATCATTTTAGTGGCCCCCACCTTAAAGCGCTCCCGGTTTACGGGAAAGTCGTGTTCCACGAAGAAAACCGCTTACGGGATGGGAAAACCGGCGAATGGGTTGCCGGTTTTGGTTTTCGGTCTGTGGGCGGGGCAGGAGACGGAACCCGTGGGCCACCGGTTTAACAGGAACCCCAGCTACTCATGTTTATCCCATAAGATAGGAGTAAATCAATACTTATAGTTTTCCAAGGGGACTTATTTAAAATTTAAATGATGGCAAATTATGATTATTTATATTTAGTACTAAATTTGGACGTGAAATCCACGAGGAAAGAAACAAGTGGTGGAACCTTAATTGGCATAGTTTAAATTGCAGCAATTATCTATACTAATATTTTAAAGAGTGGGCGGCCATGGGAATTTGGAGAACAAAAATCTCATATAACTCCATCACATGCAATTCACTATTTCCCTTCTCGACTTTGGATTAATTGAAAGGTTTGGCCTTCATTTTAAAACATGATCTGCAACAAGTTTTTGACCAACGAACATGGTAAGTAGGTCGTTAGAGATTTTAGATTTGAGCCTCTAAGTATAAAGTTATACTTCATCGTTGTAATTTATGTAAACCTATTTAATTGGGTACGAAGTTTTAAGAAAAAGATTTTTTTTTGAATTTATAATGTAAAATGAGGTATATGTATTTTGTATGGCTATAAATTATTGTATAAAGATAAATTATTTTTAAATAAGAAAAATAATTATTATTTTTAACACAAATTAAAAAGAAATAGCTTCACATAAACGAAGAGGGAGGAAGTATTGTGAGAGAGTTTTACACTACCCAATACAATTATTCAATACAAAAAAATTTAAGTTTTTGACCGGCATGGCTTTCCAAAATACAAGTTCCTTTTTGTTTAAAGGGCACTCCTCTCCCAATCACAATGTGGTTTTTGTACATTTGTCTCTATAGAATATATGCTAGTAGTAGTATTACTTCTTAGACTCAATCTAACGAAGGTGGCTACTAGATTTATTTGGCCCACGTTACTTATTTAGGGAGATGTTGACTTAGTTTATGCGTAAAACCAATTACCAAGTTGGTCGGCTGTCTCACCACTTGTAATGCACCTGTACAACATGGGTGGCCAAGTATACTTGAGCTTATTTATTCACAAATCACTTTTTCAAATTTAGAACTCATCTTCCATTTTTTTTAAATTAATAAATTTTTATTCCATAAAACATTCATAATCGTAACAAAAAATTTATTTAATGACTAGCCAATGAAACAAATAACCAAATAGTATATCGAAGACGAGTTTCGAGAAAAAAAGGTATTTTTTTCATTTTAATTTAGATGAAGTAGTTTGACTCTGCGCAAATTTAAGAAGAAAAAAAAAAGATTTTTGAAATTTGTGGTCTTAAAAGTTTAGGGTAAAAGTTTTATGGGATCATGACATTTGTGTGGTTATAAAAGATTCTCATTAAGGGTAAATTGGGCAAATGAAGAGTTTAAAGTTAATTATTTTTAATTACGGAAATATGTCATTCTTTTTTGAACGGACTAATAAGGAAAGTGCGTCATCTAAATTGAAACACATGGAGTATATAAACAAACGGGTCCTTATAATCACATACTTCTGCTAATTTCTTCAAGTTTTAACACCTTACTACTATTATCTAAAAAGAGGTCCTCTCTTTAAATACGAATTGTCAATCTAGCGATTAGCAAATTCGTAAAAGTTGGGTTTTAAGCGGGGTTGACGTTCACGCAGTTCAGATTGAATATGAAATTGCGATTTGAATTTTTGGTTTTCGGATTGAAGAAATTACAATCCAAATCCAATCCAAATAATTTCGGATTGAATCGGATTATTTGAGTTCAGTTTCGGATTAATCGGATTGGATTTTTTGAATTTTTGGTTCTGGTTTTTAAGCCTATAAGTTGAGCTTATAGAAAACACTCGACACAAAAATAATCATTTAAATTAAGTAGAAATATGGTAATCAAAATATGCTTTAGTTTCGGATATCTTCTCGACTCTATATAATGCCTCTTCAAGAAAAAAAAAAGGTCTCAAATATACTGATTCAAATTATACTATTATAAATTAAAAGATTAGTTGGGAAAGGTGACCTCAAAATTCAATCTTTAGTCAACTTCAGCCTTGACTCTTCACTATTTACAAACCCACGTATGGTGTGGTTGTGTGGGTGAGACGTGAGAGAAAAAAAAAATCCTATATTATATTTGATTTGGTAGAGAATCCCATATTGGACTTAGTAATTTGGATTGGATATACGGGCTAATGTTTAATAGGTATGATACTATTGAAGATTTAGATTTATTAGTATTAGGTATGTATATGGGTAATGTCGTAATGGGCTAACGTTTAACTGGTAAGGCTAAATATAAAGTACAAAAAAATTCGGATTTTCGAATATCCGAAATTTCGAAGTCCCAAATCCAAAATCCAATTTTTTTTTAAATAAAATCCGAACTCCATTCCATAATCCAAAAATCCAAACCAAAAATCCAAAAAATTCGGATTTCGATTCGGATTTCGGGTTTGCCCAAACTATGTCCACCCCTAGTTTTAAGTACTTTTTAGGATAGGAATTCAGCTATTCAATCACTTTATGATTTACTGTCTCTATCAAATCCAGGAGTGTCAATTGATATTTAAAAACCGATTGAACCGATCGAATCGTACTGTACCGAATCGATTTTTAGGTTTCTTTTAATAAAATTATGGTTTTTATATAAATCTATAATTGTACCGATAATTAGGTTAGGTTTTTTATTTTAAGAAAATAAACAGAAAAATATCGAACCGTACCAAATAAATTTACATGTGTATATTTATATATTAATTTCAAAAAGAATAAAGCATTAAAATTTTCTTTGGGCCTTGGAATTATGAAAATGGTTACAAGCCAAGAAATAATTAAACTCAAAATCCTAATTCTCAAACCTATTATGTTACTCCTGTAGGCATCGAAATTTTAAAAGATCAAGACAAATCCTAAATTAAAGATACTACAGGACTCTTGAAATCCTAGGAGTCTATTAGGGTTACCTGGTGGCTACTCCACCCAAACCCTAATTCATGCCTATAAATAAGTCTACATATTTCCTTCAAAGAGGATCTCAGCAATTCCATAAACTTTCGGAATATGCACAAAGAGATCAAATAAGAGATCTCTGAAATTTCATGAAACTCTTGGAATATTCATTAAAAAGACTAAAGACATGTCAAATATGTCTTGCTCAAAGTCCTATGTTCGAGAAATACGCTGCTAAGGCCCCTCGAATCATGGAGATAATCAGGAGAGAAGAATTCAAGGGATAAATAGAGTTGTAACCCGCAATGTTTATCAATAAAATTATTTTTCTTTATAGTTGTTTGTGATTCCAGTTTTATTTCTCTGAAAAATTATTGCAAACAAATTGGCACGCCCAGTGGGACCAGTTCTGCCCTTCATCTCTTCCTCTTGGTAATCAGAAAATACAAGTTTTAAAATCAGCAACTGTTGGCCGAAAAAAATCTGTTGATGACAATCATGCTGGTAGGAGCTGCATGTTCAAGGCTAGTGGCTTTGATGGATTCTAACACTTTGTCCTTGGAGATGGACAAAAAGAAAAGATGTCAGCTGCAATTTGTGGGGGCAACGTCTATTGTTCTCTATATAAGTGGTTCATCATCAAAGTTGCAGAAACTACATGAAAAATGTGTTGAGTGCTTCTTCGCCAAAGCTGCAAAATTGTAGGGGTGGATGCACAAAGCAAGACGCTAAGCCTTTTATTCAAACTACAAAAGCTTTGGACTCAAGAACTGCATGACATTAAATTTTTGTAAAGTTGGTGCAAGTCTTGATCTACGTAGAAGTGACTTACTAAGTTTGGCCATGCTTTGAAGACCTAGCATTTTGCCAAACAGTTTACAAACAAAGTCTATCTTTTAAGAGAGATATTTAAATATTAGAAAGGTTTTCCAATTCAATTGAAGAAATGGTAACTCTCATTAGTACTTCAAGACTTTTTTTCGTGATACGACAACCTACACATCACAAGCCTTGAAGTAAAGGGTATTTGTAGACATCGAAATTTTAAGGGATCAAGACAAATCCTAAATTGAAGATATTACAAGACCCTTAAAACCTTATGAGTCTATTAAGGTTACTTAGTGGCTACTCCACCCAAACCCTAATTCATGCCTATAAATAAGGTTACATATTTCCTTCAAAGAGGATCTCAACAATTCCATAAACTCTCAGAATATGCACAAAGAGATCAAATAAGAGATCTCTGAAATTCAATGAAACTCTTGGAATATTATGTCAAATATGTCTTGCTCAAAGTCATATGTTCGAGAAATACGCTGCTAAGGCCCCTTGAATCATGGAGATAATCAGGAGAGAAGAATTCAAGGGATAAACAGAGTTGTAACCCGCAATGTTTATCAATAAAATCCTTTTTCTTTATAGTTATTTGTGATTCCAGTTTTATTTCTCTGCACAAATTTATTGCAAACAACTCCTACTAAAACTAAATTATTTCCGGCATATTTATTAGTAAGACACAAAGTATTATAGTGATTATGAGTAGCAAACTATATTGTATTGAATATGTTTCTATTTATATTTATCTTTTTGAATATTTAATCTTCTATAGAATTTATTCTTGAGTCTGAACTTGATTAATATATTTTCACTCGTGTGATTTATATTTTCTTTATCTTTGCTTAGTTTCTTTTACGCTGCTGTAGAATAGTTGATGGATCTATACTCTATCTATCTTTCATGTTTTCTTTAATCCATCATCATCTAAATAGTAAAAATATCTAGAGAGTTTTGCTAAGTCCTATAAAATTACGTATGTTATTGCATTTTACTTCTACTAGTGACTTTCACATGATATTTAAGAAAAATACCCAAAATTAATCGAACCTTACCGATACCAAGGAGAAACCGACATGATCGGGACGGTTTATTTTGATTATACATAATAGAATAACCGAAAAATTGGTACGGTATATATTTTATAAAAATAACAAACTGTATCGAAACACCCCTGAATTCAAACCACTACTATTAGTTAAGAGGCCAAGCGAATAAATCTACTCGCATCAAACTATATATATTCTCTCTGGTCCAAAATAAGTAATTTTTTTGGTTGTTTTCACGCATATTAACAAAATCACTTTTTAACATTAACTAACAATGAAATTGATCATATTAATCTTTACTATCTCTTTATAAACACTCCTAACACATACTCCATCATTATTTACTCCTAGGGCAACGTAAGAAAAAAAATAATTAATTTATTCTTGAAATCTGAAAAAAAACAATTATTTTATACCACAAAAAAAACAAAAAAATTATTTATTATGAATCGGAGGAGTATAATTTTATCGCAATTAGGGATAAAAAGTGAAGGAAGAATATGCGTTAATGTATAAGGAATATACATTAATTAACGACAACAGTATATCTGAAAATTATTTTTGTTATTGAGTCTATACTATATTAAAAGCACGAAAGTGCTATCGAAATGTTATTCGCCATTTTTATCCTTCGTAAGTGTATTATATGTTGGATATAATTGTAAATGTAATAACTATTTTTTTCAAAGTAAATAAAAAACCTAATTATTGGCTATTTCAAATTCTTTATCTATTTGGTTTTAGTTTAGGACACGTTGATCAGCATGGGATTCAAATTACATAGTCTATTTGGTCTTAGTTTAGCACTCAAATTCTTCAAAGTTAGACTGACCAAATTAGGCTTCTATCTATTTGGCCTTAGTTTAGGACACATCTTCGTTTCTTCCCAATGTTTTGGTATCAATACAGTAGAAGGATTGTCCTTTCCGTTTTTACTCTTTATTTTAGAATTAATTTAGGTTTCTAGAATTCTACAACTACAAAAGAAGCTATTATTCTACATTCTTTGTCATAAACTAGCGTCCCTATAGCGAATTTGCTTGTCATTTCAGTAAATTTCTATCTTGTACTATATTTTTGAAGTTATGTAATAATCTACATATCTATATACTATATTAAAAGCACGAAGACACTATCGAAATGCCAATCGCCTTTTTTATCCTTCGTAAGCGCATTATATGTTGGATATACTTGTAATTGTAGTCATTAATCTATACTTTATTAAAAGCAAGAAACCCCCATCGAAATGTTGTTCGTCTTTTTTACCATTCATATATGCATTCTACGTTGGATATAATTGTAATTGTAATCAGAATTTTTTTTTTCGAAAAACAAAAACTCTCGTTTAGTGTTTTCTGTTGGCTAGGACTTTACTTTATTTAGGTTTATAATTCTCTAGGCTCTCCTTTGTTTAGGTATAATTAGGATTGTTTATTACGATGTAGCTTTCCATTAGGTTTAGGATTTTTTTAGTTCTTCTTTGTCTATGATTCGTTATTGTGGTTTGGTTATTTATTACCAATTAATTCATGTTACTTATTTTTGTTTAGGTTTAGCATTCACTTTACTTCTATATTTTGATAGCGCCAACATCCGGAGGTGAACTAACTTGAGATTTGAGGTAAACTTTTTACGTGTAATTTTTTCTTCAAGCTATGTAATAATAAATATGCATTCTTGATTAAAAAAAATTACAAATTGAAAGATTGTCAATTATGGATATTATAAGGCGTATGTCCCATATATGCATTGTCACGCCCCGCAGTATTATGGTGATGTCATGCTTCGCAGTAATAAGTTACGACGATGTTGCACCCTGCAGTATTTTACGTTGAATTTGTCGTAAGGTAATTGGCATCAGTCCAAGGAAAAGATTATTTGGGGATTATCAAAATTATGCTATTTCACAAATGATAAGTAAATTCATTAAGGTGAAAGGGGGAGCAAGTCTAAAAAAAATGAAGTTTTGTCAAAGTTTGGTATTTTGGGATAAAATACGGCCCGAACTTATGGACTAGTACCATACGAGGTACCCCATGGCCATAAAAATAAGGTGTATAAGATATGTTAAAAGTATTAAGTAGTATTCTTAGTAATTTGAGATATTATGTGGATAATTGATTAATTATTGATTAGTCGGAGATTAATAAATTATTAATTAATTAAAAAAAAAATTGGATAAGTTTGAGGGACTTACCTTTAACGTGGCAGCTCATGAGTTTAAACGCTACTAATGACTAATATAAGACATGGCAAGGTGTCACCATTTTAGAGCATTTAACAAGATTTATATATCTTTAAACCTTTTGAACTTGAACATGATTTATACAAAATATGTGCACTCCAACATTCTGTAAGCCCTTTTAAAAACGTAAGTTACACAATATAGGAAATCAGATGTGAGGTTTGAAGATTTGTAAGATGACTTTGTCAGTAATTATTACCAATTTCGTGGAAAATTATTACAAAACGTTGGCAACATGATTATTCAACCAATCCCTACACCAAATAATCCCAACGAGAATTATTGGCACATTAATGAGATTTTGCGATTTTAAGAGAGTACGGTGCAATCTTTTCCAGGAATATTATACAGACTTTTCCCTACTCCAGGTATGTTAAGGCTATCCCTTCTTTCTTTTGGCATGGTCCAAATTATACTGAAGAAACGAGCAAATACACAGTTTCTATAAATTATTCTATTCATAAAAATAGTAGGGGAGTCTATATTTTTGATTCCCTATGAGAATTATTATTATTTTCTATTCATGGGTCTCAGAATAATACGCAGTTGGAAAAGTTTATCCGAAAAAAAAAATTAAGATTATTACGTACTTTTCATGCATTTCACACATGTGCATTGACCCATGACCATATGGC
>ML242711.1:0-19454 GCA_005239495.1 Nicotiana undulata | reverse complement strand
GAATGAGTAAGGATATTACCAGCGCGTCATTGTGTGGAAGTATTAATCCTCCAAAGTCTGCGTTGTCAAAAGATATTTGTTCTTCCTTCATTTCTTCTCGAACCCGCTTTCCGTGGGTGCTCGCGACTTTTGATGTTAGCTGGCAGACTATCCCATTCACTTCTTCTTCTCCATGTATGACATTAACAGCCCGTTTTGGGGAGGGTGGTTTTGGTGGCTCCTGCATGTTCTTCATATATGCCTGTTTACCTTTATCACTAAACAAGTTTGTTAAATAGCCCTGCTTTAATAGATGTTCTACTTCACCTTGTAAATATCTGCAATCTGTTGTTTTATGGCCATGATCATTGTGGAATTCACACCATTGATCGAGGTTCCTCCTGTTAGGATTAGAACGCATTTCTTTCGTCCATTTAACTTTGTCTCCCATACTTCTTAGTATTGAGACGAGCTCAATGCTGCTTATATTAAAGTTATGGTGTCCAATTCGGGTAATATCCCCGAATTGTTCTTCTCGATCTCTCTTGGATCTTGATGAGGATGAGTTTATATATCTTCCCGAAGGTTTTATATTTTTGAACCTGGGACGTAGGTCACGTCTCGAGGGTCCTAAGTAAGGATCATACCAGTTTTTACCTGAATTTTTCTCTAATTCTAGGCGTCTTGTTCTGTGATATTCTTCATCTTTTGATCGTGTAATTATATCCTCTTCAATCATTAGTTTAGTACTGTACCTGTTGTATACATCATTTCATGTCGTGGCTGGGAATTGTGATGACCCAAAAGGTCATCTTACATAATTCAAGCTATATCTGTGTTCTGAGGCTCCGAGAGCCTCCGTTAGTCTCACCTCGATATGCGTGCGCAGCCCGGGCATGTGGCCGGGAAGCTTATATGTGAAAAACTGATAAAAATGGGATCTTGATAATTAATAAATGAATATAGTTGACTTTGGTCAACATTTTGGGTAAACGGACCCGGACCCGTGATTCGACGGTCCCGGAGGGTCCGTAGAAAAATATGGGACTTGGACATATGCCCGGAAACGAATTCCTAGGCCCCAAGCCCGAAAATGAATATTTAAAAGAAATTGTTTTCTAAAAAATAATAAAGGAATGCGAAAGTGAATAATTATGTGAAAACCTCGTTACCGGGTCTGTATTGTGGTTCTGGAGTCCGGAACAGGTTTATTGTATATTATTTGTCCTATCTGTGGAATTTGGTGTAAAACAAGCATGAATTGAGTGATTTCGGATCAAAATGAGGTTTTGAGATTTTAAAGAATTTGAAATTTGGCTAGGAAAGTGATGCTATGTCCCGTTATATGCCGTTAATTGTTTAATTTTTGCAAGTCTTTATTTCACTTGAACGTAACTGACATATCTTCATGTTTTCTTTATAACCGCTTTCCATTATAACTGCTGTATTTCCTTTCTTTACCCCTTTCCTCAACGTGAAAATACATGCATATTTGATTAATGCTTATTATTGCATATCATGCTCCGCATTCATATTCCACTCGTGCTAAACAAATCCTATAGCACGCTTACAATGAGTGGTTTCACTTTTCCAATATTATCACCCCTTAAATTCGGAAAGGCGTATTTGCGGTAAAACTAGTCGATCAGCGGTGCAACCGACAGTTTCGTGCCTTCCCCCTTGAGTTGTCCGCTCAAGGGTACCAGTCTAAAACCCCAAAAGAAACCTTGCTCTATTGTATGTTGCATGTATCATGGTCAAACCTAGCCAGGCAAATGTGTTGTCCACACAATAGCCATTAAGATAGCCTTGTCCAAAGTCCATTGGGTTTCCTTGGAACCCAAAAAGACGCCTTCACGTTCTGTGCATTTATTTGGAGAACTTAAATGCACATTGATAATTATTGGTGTTAAATAGTCGAGTCCGGTGGGGGTAAGGGCCTAACCTATTTATCTTGCGGAAATGAGGCACGAGGTCCCCATATTCAACATGGTCACCAACATCCACCCAAAGCTTCTGAACTGGTGGGAAGACTTGCATTCAAGCGACAAAACAGCAGTCAGAAAACACCTTGGCAACTTGCCTTCTCTTTTGGACATTCAGCCAAATAACATGATGATAGAGGCTGCTACCACACTCTGGGATTGTGATCGGTCGGGTTTTTGGTTTGGGAACAATGAGATGACACCGCTGCTAGAGGAGATAGGGGGTTTGGCTGGTTTGCCTTGGGAGTCTCTAGGGTTATTGATGCTTGAAAACCGAACAGGTCGGGGTTTTCTCAAGATGATGGGACTAAAGAAGAACACGGATTTAGTCTGTTTGGAAGACTCGTACATCCCCTTTGATTACTTGTACGATAGGTATGGCCGTAGTCAGTCCTACCGCACATACCAGGAAGAATTCGCCCTCACCTCTCTAGGGCACACTCATCGCCGTGTATTCATATTCATATTCTACTTTTTGGGATTAATGGTGTTCCCGACAAAGAAAGGGAGAATCCACACCAGGTTGGCCATGGTTACCAAGACTTTGATGGAAGGGATCGACGGACAGGATTTCAACATTGTACCCATGATCATTGCCGACATATACCGAGCCTTGGAGAACTGTCAACGAGGAGTGAAACATTTTGAGGGTTGCAACCTGCTACTCCAGCTCTGGCTCACCGAGCATCTGCAAAGGGGTGACTACCGTCAAGACATACATAGGAGAGTTTGGGATGATCATATTGCTTTCCATCATCCAAAGCGTATGAACTACATCCCCGACATGTTTGCACAATCGGAAAATGCCAAGGGATGGGTTGCGTTATTGGGAGATTTGATAGAGAATCAAATCCAATGGATGTTCGAGTGGTTCCCGACCGACGAGTTCATCATTCGGACCAGAGATACCCCGTTCCTGATATTGATTGGTCTTAGAGGGACATACCCTTACGTCCCGATTCGAGTCATGAGGCAGGTAGGGAGGAAGCAAGTCATCCCAAGGGTCGAGAAAATGAGTTATCTCAGGGAGGACTTCCAAAATGATGACAACCCTCACAAGTGTCAAGCTCAGCAATTGTTGCACTACAGGATCCGTTTGGAGAAGGATACTATCGAACATGATAGGTATCACGCTGGTTGCTCTCCTTACTATTTGGGATGGTTGGAAGATAATTGGGGAGGAAATCTTGAGCCAGGTTTCACCCAAGGAAGAAGATCATCACAAAATCCACATAGCTAACAAAATATTTATCGAGGAATGGAAAGACATGGGCATCACTTCTACCCAAAGGTTAACACACTTGGAACGAGGCATCGTTGACTTGGAAGAGAAATTCCTTAGGAGAATCGAAACTTGTCAAAAGACTGAGGGAGCTGAAGGAGGAATTCTAGCCAAGACCTATTTTCTGTTGGGACTCCGCAGGATGGGAATGTTGATCAAAGCGAGTAGAAGCACCGAGTATGGGGAAGGTCCTTCTGGGACCAAATAGATAGGATTTGTCTTTACTTTACTTTTTGATGTAATAAGGCCACTGGCCATTAGTAACATTGTATATTTTCGTATTCCTAGAGTCAAGTCAGATTTGTCTATTTTTCTTCATCAATAAAATGAGGCATTTAGTATTTAAGATATCCAAATTAATTTGTCGCTAGGCCTACCTCGGGCATAAAGAGGTTCCCCAACTTAGGATGAGTTTTACATTTTTGCATTACGTGTTTAATTTATCGCAATATTCTTTATATCTCCACTAACGTCACTACCTTTTTGTCTTCCCCAATGGTTAGTTCGTGCACTCTGGCATCAACAACTTATTGCACAAGATCAAAGGGTCTTCCTCCTACTCCTCCTCCCAGTCCTCCCAAAGGAAAAAGCAAGCGTAAAGCTAAAATGGCAGATGCAAGCGGTACTAGAAAAGATAACAGGGATAAACAGGTTGAGATCGTTGATGGACAGGGTATTCAGGTTCTGCACGAGGGTATGACTCCACTAGAGAAAAGCTGCAAAAGTTCCAAGAGGAACTTGATCAAGTCAAGAACTTGGCTCACTGATCATTCTCCCTCAACGTCCCAGACGTTCACTTCCCAAATGCTCTGAACCCCACTTTTCCCCAAAGCGCCCCAAAGCAACCCAATCACCCCAAATATCCCGTTCCACCAGCACCACGCAACTACAACACTCCACCTCCCCAATATCAGACAAGAGACCACTTCCAGGCTTACGACAACCCCATTTATGTGGAAACTGTAGCTCACTCCACACCACATACATATGAATCTTACGAAAAGGACAAGCGCATCAGGAATCTGGCTGAGGAGCTCAAGAAATTGACCAACCGAGTTCAGGGCGTCGAAGGAGTTAAAGGGGTTGAAGGATTCAACTATGAGGACCTTTGCATACAGCCCGATGTCGAACTGCCCGAGGGGTACAAACCTCCTAAGTTCGAGATATTCGATGGTACTGGTGACCCAAGAGTCCATCTGAGGACTTACTGCGACAAATTGGTCGGCGTGGGAAAAAATGAAAGGATCCGCATGAAGCTCTTCATGAGGAGTTTGAAATGTGGTGCACTATCCTGGTACATCAATCAGGATCCAAAGAAATGGACTAGTTAGGTGAATATGGCTACAGATTTCATGGATAGATTCAGATTCAATACGGAGAATGCACCGGATGTGTTCTACATCAAGAACTTGAAGAAGAAACCAACTGAGACTTTTCGCGAGTATGCTACTCATTGGAGGTAAGAGGATGCTAAGGTCAGGCCAGCCTTGGAAGAAGAACAGATGAAGAATTTCTTCGTGCGCGCTCAGGATCCTCAGTACTATGAGCGGCTGATGATAGTCGAAGGGCACAAGTTTTCTGATATCATCAAGTTGGGAGAACGAATCGAGGAAGGCATCAAAAATTGTATGGTTACTAACTTTGAAGCCTTACAGGCTATCAACAAAGCTCTGCAATCCAGTGGTGTGTCTAAGAAAAGGGATGTATGAGCCATGATGGTGGCATAACAAGCCAAGTCCCCTCCCAAATATCATGTATACCCCGCACCTTCCTTCACATACCAACCAGCTCCAAGTTACCAAGCACCTTCACCTCAATATCAGATAGCCTCACTCACCTACCAAGCTCCACCACCCACATACTAGCCTACCTCACCTAGATATTCCCAGCCAGCTCCCATCTATAATGCCTACAATTGCCAACCTTCTCACTACCAATCACCACCTGCTCGCCAAAACTTCCCAAGACCTCTCCCAAATATCGACCATCGTCCAAAAAAATAGTATACTGCCATAGCTGAACCCATTGACCAATTATATTAAAAGCTTAAAGCCGCAAGTTATGTCACACCCATCCCCACTGTCATACCTGAGAACCCATCTCAGTGGGTCAACCCAAACAAAACTTGTGCTTACCACTCCGGCATGAAGGGACACACCATCGAGGAATGTCGCTCCTTGAAAGACAAGATACAAACACTCATAGATAACAAGATCATTGTAGCCAAGGACCCTGCTCCTAATGTTCACAATAATCCGCTGCCTGACCATAAGGGTGGGGTCCACATGATTGAGGTTGAAGATGATTGGGATCTTGAGGGATCGATTGGGCTAATTGCCGATGGTGATCCAAAGAAGCCTGCGACTACTCTTAATCTGATCATGGTCCAGATGCAGCCATCTAAGGAAGTTGAGGTAAACGTGTCAATTCCACTTGAGTTTGAATCGAAACCACCCATCGAAGGAAAGGCCCCAGTGCCAATCGAAGTCGAGTTTGTACGATCGCTCGAAGTTGCAGTCCCGCCATCTATAACATATACTCCAGCAGGAATAATAATGACCTCACCTATTCCTGTGGCAATGTCAACAACGACACCTTTTTATTCAGATGCCATTCCATGGGACCATACCGCTGAAGCAAGGAGGAAAGGTAAAGGCAAGTCTGAAGAAGCCATCGCTGCACAGGGTATGACGAGAACTGGCAGAATTTATACCCCTGAGCATTTGGCCGAGTCTAGCAAGCAGGCCAACAGTCGTCCTCCCATCATTGAAACGGGTTCTAATGATCAGTGGAGAAAGATACAAGTTAAGGAGTATTCAGTCCTCGACCAGTTGAACAGAACGCCAGCTCAGATATCCATCCTCTCCATGTTGAAAAACTCTAAAACTCACAGGAATGCTTTGCTAAAGGTGCTGAGTGAAGCATACATGCCTGACAATATCACCAGTGGGGAAATGGCCAACATGGTAGGACAGGTGCTGGAGAGCCATAAGATAACTTTCCATGAAGATTAGCTACCGCATGAGAGGCTAGGGCATAATAGAGCACTACACATCACGATACAATGTGAGGATCATTTCATCACAAGGATCCTAATTGATGGGGTTTCCAGCCTCAACATCTGTTCGCTTGTCACGCTCAAGAAATTGGGCAAAGGTCTAGATGAGATAAAGGAAGGAGAGATCAATGTGAAAGCTTTCGATGGTTCGCAGATATCCACCATGGGAGAAATTATTTTGTGCTTGCAGATGGGACCAACTTTGTTTGATGTAGATTTCCAAGTGATAGATGTGCCTGCATCCTACAATTTACTGTTGGGACGACCTTGGTTCCACGCGGCTGGGGCCGTGGCATCCACCCTACACCAAGTTGTGAAGTTTGAATGGAACCATTAGTAGGTAATCATTCATAGTGACGGTAGCAACCATATCTACGGTCGCCAGACCTTTTCGGTCATCGATGGAAGGAGAAAGTTGGGCGGAGAAATCTATCATAACATAGATCGTGTTAATGCTATTGACAAAGACAAGTGGTGGGCAGTAAGACTGAAAGCATACTGAACTGGCAAGGGTATGAACCGGGTAAAAGGCTCGGTAAACATATTCAAGGAATAACAAAGCCGATAACACTCAAAAAACATGGTACTACTTTTGGTCTAGGGTACGAATACACTTGGAAGGAGTTCAAGGACTGATTGCCACCATGGCGCGGCCCCTACTACCCATTGGAGCAGCCAATACCCCGCATAGAGCAGACTTTCCAGCCAGCTGACATCCTATATGGTACAGACGAAGAAGAAGCGCTAGCGGCGATAAGGGATTTATTTCTGGATGATGAGGACATGGACTGCTGTGTCATCTTTGGAAAGGAGGTGGAGGAAGGCCCTTCCATACAAGTCGTAAGCAAGGGATCACATCTCCACAATTGATCTATCAGGACGACCAAAGCTCGTCAATCCTCGGGGTAGCAAGGCTAACAAAACAAACATTATTTACAGTTTATTTATTTAAAGCATTTCTTTCCTTTTCAAATTTTTAATTTCTGCATGAAAAGAGCTCTTATGTTCAAACAACTACTCAATTTATCAAAACATTTCCAATTCTTTATAAATATCACATTTAATTATATTTACTTGTTACTGTTTTCCTTCCCATTATTTTATTTTACAAAACATTACTATTACTCATCTTGATGAACCGACGACTGTGACCTGCAACGAGGCAACGCAAAAAATGGATTCCGAGTCAGACGAGGATGATATACTTGAGGATATTATTAAAGAAGTCTAGAACTTTGAAAACAGGCCTAAGTCTAACTTGGACAAGACTGAGGTCGTCAACCTGGGAAACATAGAGAACGTCAAAGAAACACGCATCAACATTCATCTATCGCCGTCAGAAGAGGAATATATGGAATTTTTAAGGGAGTATGAGGACATATTTTCCAGGTGATATGATGACATGACTGGCCTCAGTACATCTATTGTGTCCCACAAGCTGCCAACCAATCCAACATGCTCACCGGTAAAGCAAAAGCTCAGAAAATTCAAACCAGACATGAGCTTGAAAATAAAAGAAGAGGTCACTAAACAGATGAACGCCAGGGTCCTCTGGGTGGTCGAATATCCTACATGGTTAGCCAACATTGTGCATGTACCAAAGAAATATGGGAAGGTCAGAGTCTGCGTCGACTACCGGGATCTTAATCGGGCCAGTCCGAAAGATGACTTCCCCTTGCCGAACAGACACATCTTAATTGACAATTGTGCCAAGCACGAGCTGCAGTCTTTTGTGGATTGCTTTGCTGGTTACCATCAGATTTAGATGGACGAGGAAGATGCTGAGTAAACGACATTCATTATGCCATGAAGGGGTGTATTACTACAAAATGATGCCATTTGGTCTGAAGAATGCAGGGGCCACTTACATGAGAGCCATGAAAACTATATTCCATGATATGATTCACAAGGAAATCGAGGTATATGTGGACGACGTCATCATCAAATCAAAGAAAGTTGCTGATCACATGGGAGATTTGGGAACGTTCTTCAACAAGTTAAGGAAATACAATCTAAAACTTAACCCCGCAAAATATGCGTTCGGGGTTCCTGCCGGTAAGATGCTAGGGTTCATTGTCAGTCGTCGAGGAATAGAGTTAGATCCATCAAAGGTCAAAACCATCCAAGAACTGCCTCCACCAAAGAACAAAAAGGATGTTATGAGCTTCCTGGGACGACTCAATTATATCAGCCGGTTCATAGCCTAGTCTACCGCCATTTGTGAACCAATCTTCAAGATACTAAGAAAGGATGCTGCCACCAAATGGACTGAGGATTGTCAAAAAGCCTTCGACAGAATCAAGGAGTACCTCTTAACACCACCAGTCTTGGTACCCCCAGAGCCGGGTAAACCCCTATTACTCTACTTGGATGTATTAGATGGAGCTTTCGGTTTCGTTCTCGGGAAACATGATGAAACAGGAAGGAAGGAGCAAGCAATTTACTATCTCAGCAAGAAGTTCACTCCGTATGAGGCCCGGTATTCTCTATTAGAGCGAACCTATTGTGCTTTGACTTGGGTCGCACAGAAGCTGAGGCATTATTTCTGTGCCTACACAACGTACCTCATATCGAGGATGGATCCGCTCAAGTACATCTTTCAGAAACCCATGCCCATTGGCAAGCTGGCTAAATGGCAGATCCTGTTAAGTGAGTTCGACATCATTTACGTAACTCAGAAGGCAGTCAAGGGACAAGCATTACCTGATCATCTTGCTGAGAATCCCGTGGACGGAGAATATGAACCTTTAAAAACGTATTTCCCCGATGAGGAAGTATCATTCGTAGGAGAGGACGTTGCAGAATCCTACGACGGTTGGAGGATGTTCTTTGATGGGGCCATGAACTTCAAAGGCGTGGGTATTGGAGCAGTCTTAATTTCAGAAACTGGTCAGCATTACCCGGTATCTGCCAAACTCAGGTTCCCCTGCACCAACAACATGGCTGAGTATGAGGCCTGCATCCTTGGGCTCAACTTGGCCATCAACATGAATGTTCAAGAATTATTAGTGACTGGTGATTCGGACTTATTAATACACCGAGTTCAAGGAGAATGGGCGACCAAGAATTCCAAGATACTGCCATACCTACATCGTGTGCAGGAATTGAGAAGGAGGTTCACAAAGATTGAATTTCGGCATGTTCCCATAATCCAGAATGTGTTCGCCGACACACTAGCCACCTTGTCATCCCTGATCCAGCATCCAGATAAGAATTTCATTGATCCTATCCCGGTGGGGATTCACACTCAGCCGGCTTACTGTGCCCACATTGAAGAAGAAGCAGATGGAAAGCCCTGGTTTCATGATATTAAGGAGTACTTGGCAGAGTGAGAGTACCCAGAACTTGCAAACGCCACTCAAAAGCGCACTCTACGAAGATTATCAAACAACTACTTTCACAGTGGAGGAATCCTATATAGGAGGAATCCCGATCTGTGTTTGCTAAGATGTGTTGAAGCAAAGGAAGCAACGAAGTTGTTGGAGGAAATACATGCTGGTACATGCGGTCCTCATGTGAACGGGTTTGTTCTAGCAAAGAAGATTCTTCGGGCTGGTTTTCTGGATGACCATGGAAACAGACTGCATCCAGTATGTACGCAAATTCCATCGGTGTCAAATACATGGGGATATGATAAAGGTACCTCCCAGCGAGCTTAATGCGACAAGCTCACCCTAGTCGTTCGCCGCTTGGGGCATGGATGTTATTGGACCAATCGAGCCTGCTGCCTCCAATGGAAACAGGTTCATTCTGGTTGCCATTGACTATTTCACCAAATGGGTCGAAGCAGCATCCTACAAAGCAGTTACTAAGAAAGTGGTAGCCAACTTTGTCTGCGATCGCATTGTTTACCGGTTTGGAGTCCCAGAGTCAATCATCACCGATAATGGTTCCAATCTCAACAGTGACTTGATGAAAGTAATGTGTGAAACCCTCAACATCAAGCACAATAATTCTACAACATACAGACCTAAAATGAACGGAGCCGTTGTGGCTGCCAACAAGAACAGAATTTTGAGGATGACCCTCGGACCTCTGCATCAAGAGAGGTTGCAATGTCTTGAACCGCGTCACGATCGTCGGTTCATCCAAAATAAAACTATTTTTTCTATATATTATATCATATTTTATAAAGCCATGCATATTTATTTCTCGAAAAAAAACAGTTTTTTAGCAACGCTACCCATGTGGTACAAATAAAGTCATCATCATCAAGCATATAGGCCGATTCGATCCAGCAGGGATACAAACTAACCCTTCCATCTACAGAACTCACGATTTTTCTTTGGATGCAGGCATAGATGCGGTGAAGCCCAAGATATCCCTCTACCCCCATAAGACGTATGCTTCTCAAGGAAACACTCTTGAATTCATTGCACATGCCAATGCTTACTACTATCATCATTGCAAACGATACTTCATTCACAACAGTCGTATCATCGCACTTTATCATCAACTAAGAACTCTTACTATCATTTTATTTTCTGCATTCGCATCTTTGCATAAGGCTACTTTTCTGCCTTCCGAGACTAAGCTCCGTCTCCATCTTGCATGAGGTTAATCTCTACCTCCATCTGCATACGCATCTTCGCATAAGACTACTTTATGCCTTCCGAGACTAAGCTCTATCTCCATCTTGCATGAGGTTAAGCTCTACCTCCATCTGCATTCGCATTGCATAAGGCTACCTTTCTGCCTTCCGAGACTAAGCATTGTTTCTCTGCATTTTTCTCACATTGCATAAGGCTACCTTTCTGCCTTCCGAGACTAAGCATTGTCTCTCTGCATTTTTTCTCACATTGCATAAGGCTACCTTTCTGCCTTCCGAGACTAAGCATTGTCTCTCTGCATTTTTTCTCACATTGCATAAGGCTACCTTTCTGCCTTCGGAGACTAAGCATTGTCTCTCTGCATTTTTCTCACATTGCATAAGGCTAATTTCTGCCTTCCGAGGTTAAGCTCTACCTCCATCCGTATTTGCTTCTTGCATAAGGCTGTCCTTCTGCCTTCCGAGGTTCCACGCTACCTCTCTCCGCGTCTTATTGCACTACACTAAGCTCCTTTCTACCTTTTCAAAGCAGCCGCCTTTCGTTACGTTATTTATTTACGCTTCTTTCGGGCTAAGCTCTGCCCCTCTTTCCTTTCGCAAATCGCAATACTAAGCTCTGTCTTGTTAACATCATACTACTGCATTTTTCATGGGCTGAAATATTTCCAACTTATCCAAAGGCGTCAAGCACCATCCTCATGGCCCGAGAACATCACTTCATAGGCTGCGGATCTCTTATATTCAACTTGCATATCATTATTCAAAGGCACCATGGTTCAGAGGCACCATCCTCATGGCCCGAGAACATCATTTCATAGCCTGCGAATCCCGCACCAAGCGATTCATCGCCCAGGACATCATGGTCTAAGGACATCATCCTAACGGTCCAAAGACATCATTTATAGTCCGACGGGAACTTGCATCATGTTTATATTATGCACAATATACGTTCGTTCTTTATTTGCAGGTAACCCGACCAGAACAGCCAACCAGGCAGGAGCAGACCGTTCCAGGTCTTCAACACAACCTTGAAAGATCTTCGTATTCTTACCCCACCACGCATCGTCGGTATATTTCGCCGATGATTTTGGAACTACATGCCACCTGATTCCTGTAAAACCAGGGATATGTAGGCAGCTCAGAAACCAGGGTGCGGCTGAATTCTATCCCGCAACTTCATCTCATGTCAAAATTGGCCATCATATCTTTACCCGCCAACTCTTTCATCCTTCCCGGGTAAAGAGGGGCAGTTGTTGATACCCAACTTTTTCCAAATTATTTTCAAATCTTGCCTACATGCTTCAAAACACTCTTAGAAATAATGAGTACTTTTTCTAATTTTTACATATTTTTTATTTGAATTATTCCCTATTTATTCGATGTTTCGTATTTTTCATAATTCATAAATTATGCTCTAAATAAATCTCAAAATATTTTCAAATTTAATATGTCATTTATAATCACTTTTTACTTATCAATTCAATTATTACATAAATTGACTAATTGAGTACTATTTAATTGCAATTACAATTTTTTTGCAGTTATAGCCTAATTAGTCATTTTATACCCTTAAAATCAGAATTCATGTTTTTTATATTTTTTTATATTGTTTAATTGCTGTAATTATACTTATTTTTAACTTATTTCATTTTATACAATTATTAGCTATTTTATTTAATTAATTATCTATTTTCACGGGTATTTAATAACTAGCCACATCCCATTTAATTTCTAACCAAATTGTAATCCTAACCTACCCAATTAATCAACCCAATTACAACCCAAACCCAAACCCAAAAATACCCAGCCCAACTAAAAATCCTACCCGGCCCAACCACACGTTTGATCTGAACCGTTGATCACACAAGATCAACAGTCCAGAGTTAACCTACATTAATTAAACCCACCTAACCCCTAACCCCTTCCCCCTCCCCCCGTCTCATTTTACTTCGAGACGGTTCCTCTCTCATCTCTCATCTCACTCAATCTCTCTACAGTTCTCTAGAAGTCCTCTTGACTTCGTCTTCTCCGATGACCTCTGGTCGCCTTCTCCGGTGGATTTTCACCGGAAACCTGGTTCCCTGTCATCTCCTGGTCATCCACTCACCTCTCACCTGCTCAGTGACGCTCTGAGTTCTTCAGACAAGCCTGGAGCGGTCCGCTCACCTCCTTTGAGCCTCTTGCCACTTTCCGGCCAACCCCCAGCCGTTTGAGTAAGTTTACATGTCCCTCCGACCTAATCTATGCCATCTCTAAGGTTTGCCATCTTTTATGGGTTCCATGAAACCCTAATCATCTGTATCTCGATTTTCTTTTAAGATCTGTTTACATTTTTACAATATTATGAAGTTTCTCTATGGTTTTCTCCGAAAAATCTCTTTTTTTAACAATTTCAAAGCTAGGGTTTCTTAACCCTGTTTTCAAAGACGGTTTCTTCTTGATTTTAGTCATCTATACAATGTTTAAGCAAACATCTCATGATTTTTTGTTGTTTGAACTGTTAGCTAGAAACCCTAGTGTTCTCTGTGGATCCTTGTTGTTCGACTGTGAGTACTCATGTGTCTCTTTAGGACTTTCGCTTGATTCCTTATTATGACCTCTTATTGTTGATTTCAATGAGTATATCTTCGTGTCTATCAGTGATTGTCATTTAAATGTTTGACCTCTACTCTACTGGCAGTCTACTTGTCGATTTATGTCAATCCTGTTGTGTAAGAATCCCCAAGCACTGCGACATTCCTTGAATACACAATTTGTATTTTCCTTTTGTAATTCCGTACCAATTTTCGAATTCTTTCTATATTTAAGTTTGATGCTTTCTTTGAATACACCATTGGTATTTTCCTTTTATAATTCTGTACCAATTTTCGAATTCTTTCTATATTTATGTGTGATGCTTTCTTTGAATACACAATTGGTATTTTCCTTTTATAATTCTGTACCAATTCTCGAATTCTTTCTGTACTTATGTGTGATGCTTTCCTTGAATATACAATTTTGTATTTTTCTTTTACAATTCTGTATCAATTTTTGAATTCTTTGCACATTTATGTGATGCTTTCCTTAACCATCTCGGATTCTCTATGATTGTAATTGAATCCGAGATTCTTTCAGTCAAATTTCAAACTAATACCCTAAATTATTTTATAAATGTAATGTTACTTCAACTTTCCTTAACTATATACTATGTACTTGGCTTTATTTATGTATTATGTGATTTCCTTGTCTCTAATTAGGTAAAATCAGTCTTATAAACTGATTTCTTTTCCTTTTTGAACTTGACTCCTTAATTAAAGGTGTCCAGTGTTTAATTGATACTAATTGGTTGTATTTCCATAAATATGCACCCTTTACCTTATGAGCTACTCGTTTGTGACACTATATATACTCTGTCTTCTCTTTTTGCATAACACACTAAGACACTGAGATATTGAGAACACACTCACAAGAGAAACACACACTCCACACTCTCTTGATTACACAAGCACACACATACATCTACATTGTTCTTGTGCGCTCTTTCTTGCTGTAGCTCTTTGGCTCTATTTGCTGCTCTCTATTTTTGCCTATTATTAGCCAGCTATAAGCCAAGAGTACTATCACTTTGCTCTCTTCTGCTTTTTCCCTCTTACTGGTATGTCCTAATTAATCTTCAAATCTTCAATCAATGTGTTTATTATTATTGCTTCAGTTCATTATCTTCCTGATCCTCTTCTATTTATGCTTCTACTGCTCAACATGCAATTGAATCTTTGTTTAGTACTTTACCATGGCTGGTCTCTTCTGACTTACCTGCTAAATTTGTAATATGACTGTTGCCTATTCCTAACTTCCACTTGCTTTGCCTGTATTCTATTGATGTATATTGTCATGCCTATACTTTACCACTCCCTCATTCCCCTGATCCCTTGCACTTTGTATGCTCTTCTAGCTGTTGTTTATCTTACATGTTATAATGGTTCCTGTTACTGTCTAGTATTATGTCAAAGCTTGACCATTTCTAAATCCCCTGAATCTTTTGGTTTTGGGTAGTCATGCTTCAATGATCTTGCATAAGTCTTTGTATCTCCTTTAGCATTAGGTGATCTACTTATTCCCTTTCCCCTATTTGTGTTTGCCTTTTCTTGAATTCTGCATACTTACTGATTTATGGCCATACTTACTAATTTATGGCCATATTACTTTCTCCTTTTCAAATTAATTTTACATAAAGGATCTTTCTATTATTCTCTAAAGTCATGTTATTTCAAAATTCCTTTTCAAACTTAACTCTCTTTAACTACTCCTTCCTGCACTTCACACTACTCTTAGACCCTCTAGGATCCACTCCCTCAGTGTGAGAAATGCTTAGGGACCTTGAGTCCCTCTGAAGTTTGACACACTGAGGCAGGTAATTCTACACTGCACCTATCTCAACTTTGATAACTGCTGGGTGCTGGTATTGGCCAGGGCCCTTACAAGGACCTTTGGGAGCTTTGCCGCACCCAGGCTATGTAAGGCTGTGAGGCTCAAAAGGGGTGAGGCTGGAAGATTGGGTCTGTTTGAAGGCTCTCTATAGAATAACTTCTTATTTTTTCTTTGCAATTACTGTAATTCATTTGCTATGGCCTGTAATGATTTGTAAATAAACTATTGGGGCTAGATAATGCATATGGGAGGGGGTATGCATGTTTAGTATAGTAACGGGTAGAAATCATGACTATAGGATCTATTTCCCTATGTGTGCAATAGTACCCTGCTTAGGACATGCATATCATGCAATAAAAATCTTGTGTAGGTTCTTTATTTCAACATGTCTATTATGCTCCTGTAATTTTATAAGCCCTGATTAATAACTACAACAAATGATATAATGTATTGCTACTGCATGTCATTTAGAAATCATGTCTTTAGTGTATTCATATGTGCATTAGATGTCATGGTCTTAGGATTATACTTTTCAGCATATTTATCTCGAAATGCAATTGTTGAACACCTAATCAGCATGCTAATCTAATCAAATGTGTTTAAATTTTCGAAACATTTCTGCAAATCTGTACCTCTTAAAACCAGAACTAAATATGCATGTACACCCCTTTGAAATAAATAGGCAATGTATACGACACCTAGGCAAACTTTAGGCCTAATACGTATAAAATCAAAACCAATTGTGTTCTGGGCGTGTTAATATTAAAACCAATCAGTCCTTTTGAAAATGTTGAACTCTGATGCCTTTCACTCTGTGTTGTATCTCTTTTAAAAGTTCACTCTACTCCTCCAGTCTATTAATCACAAAATCGTTGAAGCTATGCATTTACTTCCTCTTTGTCGGAATTTTATATGATTCCTGTCTTATTATGTCTTCAAACTACTGGGTTTCAAAGTCGACTCACTCTGAAAAATCATTGTATTTTTGACGTACTTCATTGCACCCTGAACTACTGTTTTTCTTGAAATGATTTACTAAACGCTTACGAACTACTGGATTCTCACCCCATCTTGCATTATTGGATTCCTTCTTACTTTGTCTTATTTAAAATCATGTTCATTCCTGACTATTGGTTTCCTAAAGTTTATCTCACCCTTTACTAGAAAATTTTAAACTGCTGTATACTTTAATCGTCGTCCCTCAAGCGCTGTTTTCCTAAGAAATTGATCCCTTCTTAATTACTCAGTCTTCATTAAGCCTCCTGCTTCATCACTAAGTTATTTTCCAAAAAAATATATCCTTTGAAACTTACTATTTTTTTAACTTTAAGAATTTCTATTTTAAACTCCTATCATTAAGACATTAAGTGTGTTTGAGACGTGCCATTTACATATCTATGTGTGGAGGTATCTCTGAGCCTTTCTTCGTCTTTATATGTTCCCCATATGTGTAGTCCTACTTGTTTTTGTATGTCGATTAGTATTTTGACCTTTAAACTTAAGGGTTCTGACTAGTTCCTGCCTTGTAGGATTAGTAGTCCTAAACGCCCTCTAGGAATTATAGGATGGGACGGGTAATGGCACACAATAAGCTTTCGTGACCAACACATGCATTTTAAATAACCTTACGTGGTGGGAAGGGTGGAATACGAATATGATGATCGGTGCGCTAATGCCACGTGTAGCCACCTCCTCGAGGTGTGACATACCGGGTATTGCATTGAAGTGATCCGTATTACTTTAAACCTATCTTGGACACTTCTTTTCAAATGTTTATATTATTAAAATACAAACCTTTAAATATTTTCATACTTGTTTTAAATCCCCTCATATGTGAACCTTATTTGTTACTTGCTCGCCGTCCAAATTCACAAAACTTATTGGCTAGGACCCACCGTTGTGGATCCTGAGGGGTGCCTAATACCTTTCCTTCGAGATAATTTCAAGCCCTTACCCAATCTCTAGCAATGTATACTAGTTCATGAGTTTCTCAACTCTAGGTGCCCTAACGCACCATAAAAATCGTTAGGTGGCGACTCTACCTTAAACCTCTTCCTTTAAGTAGTTGTCCAGAATGTCATCAACCCGATCTCTCCGTACCTAACCTGTGCGATAGAAAAAGGGGGCGCGACATCACATATAGTAAAAGAGGGAACATAATGATCACAATTCATACACTCAAATAACACAACGATATGGTAGTAACATGGAATGGCATAGAAGCAAGCATTTTCCCAAATTGGCACATAAGGCACATAAATTCCATAGAGGATTAAACAAGAGAGTCATACCCGGAAAGTGAGCACAAATGGGTTTATCCTATGAAGATTAAAGTTAGCCATACATACCTCGAGTTGGGATGTTTCCTTAATTTCTATCACAATTCACAGGACCTTCTAGCATCTTCAATCTAATTCACAATGTGGCACAATTGAATTTAGAATTAGGAATTATGAGCATGCTTTGAACTCTCTTAAACATTTTATCAAACACTAGGTGTTCCTTTATTGAATGACCCTTCTCTAGTGAAAGATTACTCCAACCTACTTCCCTTTACTAGATTATGGTAAATTGATCACATGCATGCAAGACCTTTAACCCCCACCTTCATGAACTAATCTACCTATGTTCCATCATAACAAGAATTTGAGAATTAAGGTTAATGGGGTGGAAGCTTACCTCTTGTGGTGAAGAAAATGGTGTTCTACTCGATTAATTCCATGCCTGAGTAGTGAAGTAGGATCAAATTGGGGGAAGATGGGACTCTCTCTCACCAGAACCCACGCTCACTTCTCTCTAAATTATTAGAAGGTCATTAAAAATAGAGGGGAAGTGTGTTATATTAGGCTGGGGGTAGGGTTCTAAAATTAGAAAATTAGAAGCCCCGATGCAGGTTTGCAATTCGGAATGCGATCGCATTCCGGTTATGCGGTCCGCAGACTTGCCGCATTTTTGGCCTTCAGCTGGGCCAAAAAGAAAAGGAATCTGCCTACGTATGCGTCAACTATGTGGTCCACATACCTGTTATGCGATCGCATATGTCACGCCCCAAACTAGGGGAGGCACGACTGGCACTCGATACTGTATTCGATCAAGTTAGCCACTAAACATACTAGCTGACTAAACTGGGGGCCCAACAGATCGAGCAACACAACATCTGAAATACTAAGCCTGGACCATTAAGGTCATGACCTGAATAACAATAAGCCATATAAAAGAAGTAGACAAGCTAAAATAATAAAGTACTAGCTGGCCGAGGAGGTTGCGACTGAAGACATACATGCCTACACACATAATATACATGCCAAGCCTATGGACTGGAGACTGAAAACTGCAAAAAGAAACCCAGAATATGTGTCCACAATAGCCTCTAAGAGTGTCATAAGCGCTGTCGGGACAAGGCCCCGACTACACCCAAATTGTACAAACAAAAGTAACCATCCTATGAAAGCTCCAGGAAGAGGTGGAGCTTAACAACTCACAGCTGAACCCCGAAATCCTAGCGGAGGGGTCGATCAGAGTCCCTACCTTGACCTGCACGCACGAAACAAAAATGCAGTGTCCCCAGACAACGGGACATCAGTACGAATAAAATGTACTGGTATGTAAGGAAGAAAGTAGAATCATACATAGCTGATGTAAAAAGGGTAATAGAGATACCACCTGACACTGAAACTCTGATAACCTTCATGGCCGCTATTCGACCTCATAGTAATCAAATATGCATGGTATGCTCGTGTAATCGTATGTCGTGAATACATATATATAGATGCTAATGCATGACATAACCAACCAAATGCTAGCAATGACAGTCTCTCCCGGTAGCTAACCGGTATCATATTGCCAACTTGTGGCCACNCCATGCATAATATGCCATGTATGATATGAAATTTGAATGCACATAATAGGCCATAACAAGAACTTAGCCAATCTTGGCTCATTGGTACTCTTATTCTAATAATCTCATAATCACCTTCGTACCGCATACAAATGTCTCGTGGGACCTCATATGTTTTTTGAATAAGCTTGAAAACTTAACTCGACTTTCAGAAAGATAACTTAACTCTGAAGATGTTCAAAAAAAACTTAAAGTGCTTCACTTAGTCTTTATACCTTATTTCTTGATAATTGGTAAAAGAAAGTATTTCAAAAATCAAGTGTTGTAGTAGTTTAAACATAAAAATTATATTTGAG
>ML242709.1:0-15427 GCA_005239495.1 Nicotiana undulata | reverse complement strand
TTCTAGAAGAGAAATTTTTCTTGGGGGGGGGGGGGGGGTTCATAGCTGACAGAATATAAGTGGGGAGTGATTGCAGGACATGCTTGATCAGAGTAGTTTTTCCCCCTGGTAACAAAATCTTACCTTTCCGTCCATCGAGCCTTTTAACAATCTTAGCTAACATGCCGTCAAATAGGGAAATTTTATTCCTTCCATGATAGATTGGGCATCCCAAGTAATTTTAAGAAATTTTTTTATCCATGAACCCTGACTCTTGTCTAATTCTATTGATCCTGGAGGCAGAGGTGTTAGGAGAGGTAATGAAATAAATCTTGTCATTGTTGACTTTTTTTCCCGATGCTTTTTCATACCTCCTGGTTTGTTTCTTGATAAGTTGATGAATTTCTTATTTCCCCCATAGAATATGACAATGTCGTCTGCATATGCTAAGTGATAGATGTTGGGACCTCTTTTATTCATGCTGAAAGGAGTGAAGTTTTCATAATAATAAAGTTTATTCATGCATTGGACAACACTTCAGCACCAATGATAAAAAAGGATGGGGAAGGTGGATCCCCTTGCTTCAAACTGTGGGAAGAAGTAAAGAAACCTTTTCTATTACCATTAATGATAATAAAATACCAGACTTTGTTGACCAAACCCCAAATGATGTCAATCTATTCCTCGGAGAACCCATATTTCCTCAAAACTGACATAAGAAAGCTCCAAGACATTTTATTGTAGGCTTTCTCCATATCGAGTTTGATAATAATGTTATCTCCACAGTTCTTATGGTTGATATTTTGAGTAATCTCTTGCGCAAGTAGAATATTTTTAGTTATGGATGTTCCTTTGACGAAACCACTTTGATTTTCTGAGATGAGCTTGTGAAGCATAGGGTTAAATCTTCTAGAAAGGATTTTGGATATGATCTTAGCTATGAAGTTGCTTAGACTTATAGGTCCAAGCTCAGAGAAGTTATTGGGCACTTCTACTTTAGGAAGCAGAACTAGACAGGTATGTGAGAAAAATTTGGAAAGTCTCTTTCTATTGAAAATTTCTCGGACAAAGTCAATAATATCATTTTTGATGATGTCTCAGCATTTCTGAAAAAGGTGTTGTTGAAACCACCGGGTCCTGCTGCACTAGTAACACCCATATCAAAGGCAGCATCTCTGATTTTATCAGTATTATGAATTGCAGTAAATGTACTATTGTCTTCATTAGTGATTCTTATGGGAATGCATTCAAGGATTTCAATATCACTGAATTGATGATTGATGTTGAATCTCTTGTGGAAATGTCTAATGGCAGATTTTGCTATGTTCTCATCACCTTCCACCCATCTGTCTCTATGATCTTTGATCCTGTGAAGTTGAAGTTTTCTTCTTCTTTCTCTGATTAGGCTATGAAAGTACTTGGTATTAGAGTCACCTTCTTCTAACCACTTGATATTAGCTTTCTGTTTCAAAATAGAATCTTGCATGGTCATCCATCTAATGTATTCAACTTGCCCTTTATTCAGTTCTTCTCTAGAGAAATCAGTGTTGTTGTGTAAATCTAGCTCCTCAAGGTCACTCATTCTGGCCTCCCAGTGCTGAACATGATCATAAAAATTGCTAATTTCTTCTTTAGACCATTGAGTAAGTCTTTTGCTAAGCTTTTTAAGTTTTTATTGAAGTTTCCACAAGGCATTCCCACTTATGTTAGTAGCCCACACTTC
Source organism: Nicotiana undulata (assembly GCA_005239495.1). Classification (NCBI taxonomy): domain Eukaryota; kingdom Viridiplantae; phylum Streptophyta; class Magnoliopsida; order Solanales; family Solanaceae; genus Nicotiana; species Nicotiana undulata. The sequence continues at coordinate 13,725 of ML242709.1, read as the reverse complement.
TTCAACTAGGTTCATGAAAGAGGGCTTCTCAGTCCAGAAGACAAGGAATCTGAAATATTTAATACCAGTATTGTTCCTGTTATAGCAATTAAGCAACAAAGGTCTATGGTCTGATCCAGTTCTCGGAAGATGCTTGACGGTGTTATTTTGAAGAAGTTGGCACCATGAGTCATTAACAAAAATTCTATCCAATCTCTTCCAAATTCTTCTTCTACCCTCTCAGTTATTACTCCAAGTGAATTTAGGCCCAACATAGCCCAAATCCTTAACTTCACAATTGTTCATACACGAGCCGAACTCAAGACTTTTGTACATTCATTGAGGACGACCCCCCTGTTACTCATCCGGGTCAAGAATAACATTGAAGTCTCCTCTAATTAAACATGGCCCATCAATCACCATATGAGTATCTTGAAAGATACACAAGAGATATTTTCTTTCATTTGCATTGCATTTAGAATAGACAACAGTGATGAACATACGAGTAGCATTCACCCCATTCTACATTTTGATGGTGCTGGTCATCACCACTAGCCACACTTGTTTGAAAATTATCTGACCACATGAGCCAAATATTCCCATTGGTGTTGGATATGCAATGCTTAAACCTGAGAAACTTCATGTATTTATCAATCTTGTTCATGCTAGCAAACGGTTTCATGAGAGCTATGAAATCCACTTTGTTGATGTTGATAAGTCTTTTTAGCCTAGGAATGGCTTTCTTGGTGCTTACTCCTCTAATATTCCAAAATATTGCACTTATCATGGAAAAGGGGAGAAATATTAGTTTTCTCTACCTCCCCGTGGAGGTGAAATGGTATTTTGCTTTTTCTTCTTCTCCTTCTTTTTGTTCTGGTTTATGCGTTTGATCATAGGAGAGAAACCCTCTCCATCCTCGTTGTCTTGCTGCATCTGTAACTGATCATCTAGATTTACTAAAGTGACTCTATTGGGGGAAGTTACTTCAAATTGCTGTTAGGTTTCCTTCCTCATTGAGTTTGTTTCAGTGTTGGCTTTCTGTTTTTCAGGGGTCAGTTCGACTGCTTGACATGTTTGAATTTCACCTTGGATTTCTTTTTTGGAATTCTCTTTTGTCTTCTAACCTTGGTTTTTTTGGTCGTTCTTCCTTTGATGCTTTGCATCTTTTCCTGACCTTCCACCCTGTTGTCATCCGGTGGTTGATCTTCAATGCTGATTTTTTTACTGCACGCATTTTTGTTGTCCTATTTTATGTCATGCCCTTTTTTCTTCTGGGAATTCTGTTCCACATTTGTTCTGCTAACTTCCCCTGCTTCAGCTTCTTTAATAGTAGTTTTTCCTCATTTTTCTAAGATTCAACACTTCCTTCCTTTTCAAGTTTTGCTTCTTGTTCTTTGTTTTCCAGCTCCTGTTTCCTTTCCAAAATTCCAAAATTCATCATGTTATTCCCAAGTTTCCTACAATGTTTATAGTATTTAGGAACTCCCTCATATTCAAGTTTTTGAACAAAACCTTTTTGGGGGGCATCCTCATAGACTTGTCCAACATATACAACATCAGGTTGTTGTTTTAGAAGGTCGATTTGAATCCGTACCTTAGCCATACTAGGTCTAGTCTTTCCTATCCATTTTCAGTGGAGTTCCAACGACACTGACCACCTGTTTAACGTATTTCCATTTATGCATATGAAAGGGGACACTTGGTAGCAATACCGATACCAGTGCCACTGGAAGATCTTCCTCCGGCTTAAAATCTATTGACCACCTTTGTAGCCACATTTGTTGTGCCTCAATTTCAATTACCTTCTTGTACCAAATAAAATTGAAGTCATCTTCATTGGTGAAATCCAAGAAGACATTGAAGTTATCATAAACCCAATTTTGGCCGAACCTTTGATGGAGATTAATTCTTTGAATTTTGACCTAATTCGGTTAATTTGGGGCCTAGGTTTGAGGAATCTTCCCACAATTGTAAGCCTACATGCATCAGCCATGATGCCATAGTAATCCGACGCCCTAAATAGTACCACCAATGTTCCATTATGAGTAGTGTGAGTTGCAATGACCGATTCTCTTGTATGTTGATTTGGGGGTTCTGGGAATTGTTAGGAAGAGAAAAATTTGTTTGCATAAGAGATTTTTTTATCAACTGATTCCGTGTTCTGATTTGTTGGTAGGTTAGGATTGGGTTGGCCATCCAGACGCAACAGCGGGGCGTCGCCCGGTGGATCCATGAAGAAGGAGCGTGTATGTACTCGCGTAAGAGTTAGCCGTTAGGTAGTCGTTTCTAGAGAGAGAAGAGAGAGAATTATTTTATTAATTAAAAGGGTATTACTTTATTCATTTCTTATTGTATTTGTCAGTGTTAATAAGTTAGTTATAAGTTAGTCAGGATGTTAAATATCAGTTAATTCCCATCTCAGTAACTATAGACTTTATATATAGGACTTGTATTCTTATTTCTTCTTTAAGATGAATAACAGAAGATCATCTACTTCCTCCTCTATGTCTTTGTCTTTCTTCTGTCTATGTAAAGTCAATTGCATTTCTCTCTATTTGCATTAAACATTTCAAAAACTTGATAAGGTTATAGCATATGAAAGAGTAGATTGAGATTTAATTTTTGCTGTGTTGACGAGGCTTGGCTTTGCTGAATCATGGGTAGCTCTTTTATGGAGGTTCATATATAATAATTGGTAATCTCTCAAAAGTAGTATTTTAATGCTATCAATGTATGTCGATTTGTGTGGCATAATAGTGAAATAACCAGCCGATCGGGTAACGATGGAATGCCATGCCATATGTATGGTACACTATCACATATGTCAGTGACTTTATCAGTTCCCACTTAAATAAAATTATACGTTATTCCATGTAACGTATACTACAACCAAAATGTGTATTGATAAGAACTAACACTCTATTACAATTCCTAGTAGCGAACTAACACACAAATTGCAGGTTAATGAAGGAATTACAGAAATTGAGATAGTTGTAGGAGAAACCCACAATTAGAAGAAGGGAGATGAGAAGCTTAGACTTTGAGAAAAGGGGTTGAAGTGAACAAACATTTTTCATTACAATACGCATAATCTTTCTTACTAACCCCTAGTCCCCTTTAACTATTTGCTAAATGGGCCTGGATCCCAAATAAAACTCTCCTTTTATTCAGCCCAATAACCCCAATTGACTTAGCCTCATTCACCACTTCTAGCCCATAGGCCCTTATGGAGTAAGCTTGGTTCACAACAATACTCTCGCCCTAAAAAAGAACATTGTCTTCAAGGTTCAACTCAAGTATATGAACACCATCAAGTAGGTTTTGCTCATCAGCTAAATTCTCGAAGTTAAAAAAAAGTCTTGTTCAACTCGTACCAAATAAAAGTACATGTGTCAAGTACAGGAGCATACTGACAGTGAGATTGCTTTGACCAATTTGTTTTCACAGAATCCATGTCATTATAAAAGATGTGACAGTTTATTGCCAAAATAGTTGCGAAGTACTACCTTGTAAAGTGTACTGTAAAGTCTACTTCACTAATGAAAGATGTGGCTTTCATCGTTGTTGCCTCTAAGTCCAACACCCTTTGGTATTTTTGTAAGAAAATGTAATGGTTCCTTCCTGCATATGCAAATGTTTCACCATATATGCATTATAATTGGCAAAAATGTCAAAAAAATTAGCTACACCTTCCTGGTGTTCAACCTTTGACTTAATTACTGCAATTTTTGTGCCTCTGCCAAGGTTGTCACCAAATCTATCCCTCATAACCGTGAATGAATCCCCAGCGTGAGATCCCGTAACACATTGTTCAGCATCGACACCAGCACCAAGTGCCTCCCAAAATTCCATGATCCCTATCCTAGCAACTTGACCAAGGTTGTTATTCGGGATCGAGTTTTCAAGCTCAAAAAATATGGGAGCACGCTCTCCATAAGTCACAACCAAAGGAATGACAGAAACAACGCGTACTACTACAGTGTAATGAATTGAAGTTTCAGCAAGTGTATCTACGGTTTTGAGTAGTGCATCCTCATGTGCTTTCTCTGTGTCAAACAACTGCCGGATTGCAAATTGTAAAATATTGGTTAAGATTCCAAATGGAGAATTTATATCCAAACATATAAGTATGCAACCCCTTTTTTGTCTCGTGTCAGTAAGAAATTCAGTAGTAAAAGAGAAATCACCATCAAAACTAGAATCCAATATGACAACAGTCCAAGCTGTGATGCCGCAGACTGGTATTTGAAGAAGATTCCATACATTTGAGGGAATGAACTTGTTAGAACTCATGCTAGAGGCAATCTAGAATGCAAAATTTCTTGTAGCACCATAAAATGTGGTAAACAAACTAGAACAAGGTCAAATGGAAAGTCTAATCTGGATTCATCAAGTGGAAAGTGGAGCAAAGTTAATAGAAACCCAACTTGACCAAATTCATATATGGGATCAAATTTGCCTCTGTGTAGAAGTCAATCTTGATTTTAAGCTGAAATCAAACAAGGTATCTCCTTTACGCATCGACCAAGCCCAAGTCAAACTTGGGGGCACAGCATTTTAGATTGTCTAGAATGTAATTGGTTATACAACCATCTTCGTGAAACATGAACATGTCACATGGAATATAAAATTTAGAATTAATCCACAATGAAGGCTTCTTTGTGATTGCAGTAACAAAATTCATATGTTCCTCTCTACTGGTAACAATTTCATTAATTCATAGCACTATTGTCAAAGTTAAATCATGGTACAACGCACTTAGTTCAAAAGCCATTCCCCTCGAAAAAGACCTCAAATGATTAAGTATGTATTGCTCCTTAATTTGAGTGGTAGAATCATCAAAAGAACATATGAATGAATTTGCTGCAGACTCTCCCAGTAGCTTGTACCTTGCACAAGATTTTATATTATTACCACTGTGTTCAACTCTCATATCAACTCGACTTGAAGCAACCTTAAATACCTGCCCATTGTCGAACAATTTTTCATGAACCAAACAAAATAGAGCAAACAAGAGTCGAGCATCTTTATAGACCTGAATATGTGGTGAATTCTTGGAGTAAATTCTAGCAAATGTCTAGAGCATCCCCTGTATTTTCTCCTCCCTAATGCTCTCTCGATTTGCACTGCAAGAATCCAGGAAGATTGCGCTTTTGCACAGTATCACACCAATAGTCTAATTGGATTTTGAAATCATGATGGAGCCACAATATATTTTTAATGTCTTCCTTCAAGGTTGGTTTACAGTGAAAGCCTAACAATAGAAAACTTCCTTCAGACTGTCCATCTTCAAAATTCTCCATGTTAGAGGTGACGACCTTTGTCTTTGAAGACTTCTCATTTTCATATTAATCTTCAGATTCAACATATAAAAACACACATGAATCAGCTTTAAAATTTTGCCCCGTGTCGAACCAATCATCCATACGACCACAAAATAGGATAATCCCTATCATTGATTCATAATCGCATGTCCTCATATGACAACAATAATAAGTATCATGCATATGACCATTGTTTCAATTGACATGAGCAAGCACAACGAGTATGTGACCACAAGGAAACTTATCACATGGGACCAAGCTAACAAGTGGGTCCGTAATCAGAGGTGCAAATTGAATGAGTTGTTCGCCGATATTTCGTTGAGGATTTTTAGCAAACACCTGATCAGCGATGTTTCCTGAATTTTCGTCCACCTTAGAGTAGCCTCGCTGGTCCTCCTCTGATTTGTCATCGTCTGAATACAAGTTGATCTCCATGGCATCTAAAAGTTCCTTAGAATCTCTACACAAAATCTCAAGTTGTTCAATCTCTTTAGGCACAAAATGATCATGTCCAACCGGAGGAACTAATTGTACGCCGTTCTTTGAAACTTTAGAATGCATAACAGTTTCATGAATGTGGAGATTTTCATCTAACACCTCGTCTACGGCTGTCACATACATGTTTCCATCAACTAAATGATGTTGGATTCATGAATTTCAGGTAGTTGAGTAGATGCAGAATCATAAAGGCTGGGAATATTGGGAATACGACTCTGAGCAGCAGATACATAAGTCGCTGATGGAACCACTGTAGCACATCTCAAGTAGTTAACACAAGATCGGGAAGTATCTGCCATTCTCGCAGAATCAGGGAAGGTTTGTTGCTGAAAATACAGAAGAAATTTCTCCTTGAAATGGTTCCAATAAGAGAATTGGTTGTTGCGAAATAACCAATTGAACCACGCGAGGTCATCGCCTTATAAGTAGAAGGAAAGAAGAGGCAACCAATCCTGCTTGGAGAAGCCAAGGTATGTGAAGTATAACTCTGCTCGAAAAATTTAGTTCTCCGGGTTGCTGTAGCCACTGAATCTAGGTAGAACATCAATGTTGTTGGAGTCCGATGGATGAAAGCATCAATGTAACGTATATTACAACCAAAATGTATATTGATAAGAACTAACACTCTATTACAATTACTAGTAGCCGAACTAACACTTAAATTGCAGGTTAATGAAGGAATTACAGAAATTGAGATAGTTGTTGGAAAAACCCACAATTAGAAGAAGAGAGATGAGAAGCTTAGACTCAGAAAAAAGGGTTGAGAGGAACAAACATTTATCATTACAATACACATAATCTTTCTTACCAACCCCTAGTCCCCTTTTAACCATTTGCTAAATGGTCCTGGATCCCAAATAAAACTCTTCAACATTTTATTCAGCGCGATAACCCCAATTGACTTAGCCTCATTCACCACTTCTAGCCCATAGGCCCTTATGGAGTAAGCTTGGTTCACAACATGCCATGAAAGGTTTTGTGGCGCCACACGTTTAAGCTTTCTAAATACATGATTGATTGATTTCACAAACGTTTATGATTATGAAATGTTTCTTAATGATTTGAATTGCATCTCTATCGCATTTTTTTTTTCGTGTAAGTACTTCTTGTCCCATTCTATGTGTGGAGGAGTGTGTAGTTCATACCGAGTGCAATTTATATTGTACTCACGCTCATTAGTGGGGGCATCTTGACCGTGCGCCCTTTGTTCCTCAGGTCATTTTTAATTTGCCTCTCTTTGTCTTTTTTTTTTCTTTTTGTTTTTTTAATTCCAACGATCTGGGCATTCACTTCCCGCGGTGATGGGGGTCTGACATTGACCGCTACCTTGTTTATTATAAAACCAAGAAAAAATACAATAGGAGGGGGACATAAAACCAAAACCTCCCCAATAAATTACATAATTGGAAATCTACAATTATGACATATCTAATACATATAGCAGATCCAACAATGGAGCCATATGATCATAGATCTGTTATCTGTGCTTATATATATGTCCAAAAAGAAAATAAAATTCTTTTCGCCGCATTGTGGACATAAAAGCACTTTAAAGGCATACAAATAAAGTTAGCTACCTTACATCAAAAACCAGACTATCATCTCGCAACAAAATAGTTTTTTAACAACTTTATGTCTTAGATTAGGCAATTGTATCATGTCAAGTTTATAATATCCGAAAACCTGCTTAGGGAGATTAATGTCACTGGAGATCATAATCTCATGTATCTCATGGCTCCATTTAGCTAGTATGTCTGCCACATTATTAGTTTCTCTGTAGCAATGCCTAATAACACTATTGTGAGTTTGTATGAGTTATTGTGCCTCTTTGATGATACTATTGATATGGCAAGGCGGTTTCAAAGTATTGTTCAACATATCTATAACCAGTTTGGAGTCGCATTCATGCATAATTCTCTTTGTCTTAAGCTTTTAGATGAAGGCTCTCGCATGTTCATAATAGTACTTAGAGAAATACCAAAGACGTCATCATTAATTTCCACATCAACGAACAACAAAGAAACGACAACAAAAATAGTAAACCCGGTGTAATCCCACATTGTGTTGTGGGGAGGATACATACACAGACCCTACTCCTACCTTGTGAAGGTAGAGAGAATGTTTCCGATAGACTCATGACTCAATGAAAAAAGAAAAATAAGCAGAAATAATTATTGGTAACAACAGTGAAATAAGGTGATATGGGGATAGAATAATCGAAGCAAATGAACCAAAAAATAGCAAAAGAAATCGGATAAGAAGCTACGAACATACAAAACTAATACTAATGCAACCGGCTTGAAAAGGTGACACACACGTATACTAACCTTCTACTCTAATCCCAACCTGCACACGCTCTTATCAAGGGTCATGTCCTCGATAAGCTAAAACTATAAGTTGAAACTGCGTCATGTCATGTCTAATCATCTCTCCCCAAATTATGTATGCAGAAAATATAACAAAATAACAAAATATAGGTGTTTATTTCATTAAGAGCAAACAATACACTAGAACAATTTATACTTTGGCAAAATGATATTTGCTCATGCAGTAGGTGGCATCTGCTCTTGGTTTTGGGTAGACAGACCATTGTGTCATTTATGTCTCACACATTATTAGGAACTGCATAACTTTTATTTTTCGCATACATCATAGCATTAATCACAAAAAGAAGCAATACGATGATGAAAATACGATGATTGTTGATCAGCAGAAGTAGCAATAGCAGGCGGGGCCACGCCAATTCCAGTGACAGCCTCCACCAACAGCGTGCTCATCATTGATGCATCGATCGGTACAGCCATCAGTCTCGACTACGCAAGGATCCAAATATGTTCTGCTCAGCCTTACACAACCGTATGCTTCTGCTATTTGCATATCTGCGCATAAACGAAAGTAGCAACTCAAAAATTTACGATAATATTGCAAAGAGTGCTTTTTTTAACGATGACACAATGGTCTTTCACATTCTAACGTTGATGAAGAAATAGGGGGCATCCCATAAACAAAGGTTCAGGGAAGGGCCCCGCATGCATCCAATTGGGGTGTAACGTAGGCAGTCTACCCTAATGCAAGCATAAGTAGCTGATTTCACGAGCCAGTGACCTATATATATAGGTCGCACGGAGTCAACTTTACCGTTTATCGAGAAATCAGAACGAACATTTATTTAACTGTAATACCAAACAATTTTATAGCTGATAGAGTTATGTAGCTATGGTTTATGGTTTATTGGCTACTCACTTGTTGATGCAATGAGGAAGCAAACGAAGAGAGCAAGAAAGTCAGCATAGAGAGACTTATCCATATTATTTCTGAATTGTGTTTCTTGATTCTTAATTTGTGACTAAATGAGGATTTAAATTTCACATTTTATAGAAAAAGAAAGAGAGGAAGAAAGTGTATGGGGGAACAATGTCTTGTTAAACATAAAGGAAATACCCTAGTTTAGAGTTTTACACCATTGGAAATAGCGGACACATGCATGTTTTTACTTAATGTCGTATAGTAAAATACACTGGTTTACATACAAGGAAATATATTGGTTTACATGACAATTATCTATTTTTTCTTGCTAAAACACATCGATAAGGTTAATCTTTTGTTAGATGACAATAACCTACACGTGACTCATTTGTTTAATTTTCCATTGTGTTTATCCAAAAGCTTATCTCTTATATTTATAATTAATTACTCCTAGGCATGTATATAAAGTGAAGATGAATTAATTACCAGAAAATGTACTAGTATGCAGGGCATACATGGATCGGGTTGGTTTGATTTTTATCAAAACCAAACCAAACCAACTATATCGATTTAGATTGGTTCGGTCTTGTCGGTTTTTTCGAGTTCTTCGGATTTTTTTGGTTACATAATATTTTTTCAATTTTACTTCATTAAATTTATAGATAAAGTTTTGATACGTGAATATATGTTTAGTAAAAATTGAAAAAACTAACAAACATATGATCTATTAAAATATTCTTATGGGAGAATTTTTTTAGTAACACATGATAGTTATTTTCTTAGTCGTCTAACAATAATTTTTCGTTGATGTACGCCTTCAAAATTTAGCCGAATGTAATAATTAAGCATAAAATCAATGTGAAACCTAAATAATGATATGTTCTATTTAATTTTAAAATTATCGAGCTACCATTCAAATTGGAAAAAGTATAAGAATTTAGCAGATTTTGACATTGTAAGAACAAAGAGATTGACACATTTCAATAACACACGTTAAGAAAATGATGATACAACTCATTATTTAACGTAAATAAATATGGATTCACTTCACATTTCTATTAAATATTACAACCCATGAGAGAATTCCAAATGTTTCTAGATATTTTCTATAGAAAATTATATATATATATATATATATATATATATATATATATATATATATATATATATGTCGGGTTGATTTAGGTTTTTTACTCAATACTAAACCAAATCAAACCAAACTTAATCGAGTTTTTTAATCGGTTTGATTTGACTTTTCTGTTTGATGCAGTTTTCCGATTCGGTTTGAATACCCTACTAGTAGGTATTTTTTTTTTTTTTTTTTGGAGAACTAATACAAACTTTTTGGATACGATGTATGTGCTCATGACAAATCAATTAACAATGTGCAAGACAAATCCTTTTTCTGTAAATTATGGAGAATCAAACATGCTATTCACATGTGAACATTAGTTAGTTTTAATGAATAACAGATTTGCCTTTTGCTGTTGTGTTTTAGCCAAAAAAAAAAAAAAAACAAATGTTTTCAACTAAATTTTCCTATACGACATCAAAGTAAATACATACGTCCGCTATTCCCAATGGTATAGGATTCAAAACCCGTGTATTTCCTTGTTAGTTTCACAAGACATTGTTACCTTCTTATTTCTTATCTCTATAAAATGTGGAAGTTAAATACTCACTGAGACACAAATTAAGAATCAAGAAACATAATTCAGAAATATGGCTAAGTCTCAAGTTCACTACGCTGCCTTTCTTGCTTTCTTCTTTTGCTTCCTTATTGCATCAACTTGTGAGTATCCGACGAAACCAAAATTCAACCAAACACTATCAGTTCTAACAATGTTGGGGATTTAACATAATTTTAATACTTCTGTGTCAATTTATGTGTCTCTATTTAGTTGGGCACAGAGTAATTAAGTTAATAAATACTTTTTAAATTTGTGATATTAAATAAGCCGTAACATTTTTTTGACTATGTTTCTTCTAAAACTTATGGTCTTTAACATGTAATAATATTTGTGCGAGTATAAAAAATTCTTATTAAGAGTAACATTGGAGGCTTAAGATAAATTATTTCCATATTTAGAATGGGATCATTCTTTTGGAATCAGAGGCGGAGCTACGTTTTGAAGTTTATAGGTTCAGGATTTTATATCATTTAAGTTACTAGATTCTAAATTAATAATTTGTACATATTCAATAAATTTCTTAAGACAAATACATAGTTTGGTCCAAAGTTACTTAGTTCGGACTCGTAGCTTCTACTCTCCCTCTGCCCCTGTTTGGAATAGACTAAAAAGAAAATAGAGTCACATAAACTAGAACAAAGAACAAGGGAGTTCTTCTTTTTGATTCCTTTATCAATAAGCTCAAAAATATGAATCGAGTTAATAAGAAAATTGCATAATTAGAAGAATGTAGGGAACTCCTTTATATTATTATTGTAAAATTTTGAGTTGTTGGTTTCTTTTCTTTACAGATATGCAAAAAGCAGAAGCACTTGGTTGTGAAAAGCTAAGCAAAACATGGTCTGGCCAATGCCTTAGTTCTGAGGGATGTAACAAACAATGCATCAATAAGGAGAAAGCTATTTTTGGAGCATGTCGCTGGGATTGGATTAGTACGGATTGCTATTGTTACTTCTGCTGATCAAGAATCATGTTATAGCATCAACTTGAAAATGTATGTGAAAAATAAAAGTTATGCAGTTCCTAATAATATGTGAGATTAATAAAACACTTGAGCAATTATCATTTCGCCACAATATTATATTTTGGTGTACGTGTTGCTTTTAATGATACCCATATTCGGATGCTTTCTTTGATCTTTGATGGGTGTAAATGATGTCCATGTATTTTATATGTATTGTTTTATAAATAATATGGCCTTGGACAAAAGTCTATTCATACGTGCATTCAATGGCGGAGGCAAAATCTCCGCCATGGGGTTCAAAAAGAAAAATATCAAAATAAATTGTAAACATAATATATAGAGATAGAAAACTAATTTTGCCTTATATATAATTGTTCGATGAACCCCTTCTAGCCCCTAAATTCGCCCCCGCATGCATCAACAACCCACATCAATATAAAGCCATTGGTATTCGCATAACTAAAAGGAAAAAGAAGTCGCAACAAGTCTAACATCTCTGGTTCAACCTTTAAAAGGAAACCAGACATATATTCTGAGACTCTACAATGAGTACTTCATAGAGCAAACTCTAGGATTATCTTTTACAACAAAGACAAAACTTATTATAGGTGAAACCAATTGTCAAAGACTCCCTCTGACGATCTGGAGCTCACCAGAAAACTCTTACTATACACACGTACAACGGATCTAGATTTTTTAAAATATAGATGCACCACTAAAGAAAGGACAAAGTAAAAGTGTTAAGTGGAAATTGATCCATGTTCATTCATTCCGTCTTTGTGGAACATGGGTGGCAACAGATAATAGTAAAATAATTCTAAGGAATGCGCATACATAGAATACCTAGGAGAGAGATCATGGATTCACATGCCCCATAATTCCGCTTTAAATCCTCCCTTGCGTGCAAACCAAAAGATGTCGCGACATCGATGTTGGTGTTTGAGAAATACACATCATTTGATGATGTGGTTATTGTTCCCTCTCCCTCCATGACATAAGAATGGATGGACCAGGAATAGTAGGAAACTCAGCAGTTGATCGTTTAGGAAGAAAAAAATATTTATGTAATATGAAAGTGCAAGAGGAGGGGTGAATTGTGGTCAATTAAAAAATAGTCGACTAATCGATTATTTTAGTTGACTAAACAAAGAGCATAGTGAAAGATAACAATAAATAAAAAGCAATTGACACACAACAATTTTATACTTGTTTGGTGCCGGTGTGGTACTTACATTCGGTTTTTCTTTGGTCACAAGGGTTCCCTTTAGATCATGAACGTATTACAATACATATGGTTTTGATTCGTTCACCACCGACGAAGTATAGCAATAATGAATTCTGAATAGTGAAACAACTCTCTTTTGCGTTCTAATTCTTCCTATCTTTTGAGACATTGATAAACTAAGGATTACAGTGTTTAGGCTAAGAAGTAGAGAGACTTAGAAAACAATGTGTTTAGTTGCGCAAGCCGTCTATTTGATCTTAGCAGACTTCTTACTGCAGAGGAGAGAGTCATTGGGTCTTGAGCAAAAATAGAGGCACGAGATCTTCAAAGGGATTGACCCAAGAGGTGCCTCTTCGAATCCTGCTATTGGAAGGGGCCAGATTCGACCGTGACTTTCCTTGTCACCGGCTTATATTAAGGAGTGTGATGACCCAAAAGATCATCCAAAGTGATTCTAGCTAAATCTGTGTTCCGAGGCTCCGAAAGCCTCCGTTAATCTCACCTCGATATGCGTGCGTAGCCCGAGCAGGTAGCCGGGAAGCTTCCATGTGAAAATTTGATATAAATGGGAGTTTTGAATTGAATAATTGAGTAAAGTTGACTTTGGTCAACATTTTTGGTAAACAAACCCGGACCTGTGATGTGATGATCCCAGAGGGTCTGTAGGAAAATATGGGACTAGGGCGTATGCCCGGAATCGAATTCTGAGATCCCAAGCCCGAGAAATGAATTTTTAAAGAAGATTGTTTTCTGAAAATAATAAAGGAATGTGAAAGTGAATAATTATGTGAAAACCTT
>ML242708.1:0-61731 GCA_005239495.1 Nicotiana undulata | reverse complement strand
TTTCCTGGCAACTTCCTAGCAGCACCCTGGAGTTTCTTTTGTTATGCTCTCTGTCTATTTCATTCAGACTGGGACCCTGTATATGTTGTAGTCTTTGTATATTCAGTAGTTGCCCGTGACACTCGTGACACTAGTTCCTGGAACACACGCGGTATATATATTTGGGTTTTTGGGGATGTATATCTATGTATATGTTTTATTTCGGCCTTGCATCTACTATGATTTTACCTTCACTCAGGACTAGTATCATGTTAGTCTTTATAAACTGGTAACCATTGACTTTTTGATCGAATGGGAAGGGAATCACTTAGTGGAAATTATATCGGCTTGCCTAACCCCGCTGTTGGGCGCCATCGCGACACGGATTAGGATTTTGATTGTGACAACGTGGTATCAGAGCCTTAGGTTCACGTAGTCTCACGAGTCACGGGCAAACCCAGTAGAGTCTTGCGGATCGGTACGGAGACGTTCGTACTTATCTTCAGGAGGCTATAGGGCGTTAAGAAACTCCTTTTGTTCATATCCTATCGTGCAATCGGTGATGTACTCAAACCTGTTCTTCTACTCTCTCACAGATGGTGAGGACGCGTGCTTCACATGTTCCTGATCCAGGGGAGGCTGCTACCCCCGCCGCTCGAGGCCGCGGTAGGGGCAGGGGTAGGGCTCCTGTTCATAGTAGGGGGCGAGGGCATCCCAGAGCTATACCGGTTGCACCGATTAGGGATCCTTATGTTGAGGAGCAGGATGAGATGCCTCTAGTAGTTCCACCACCAGCTGAGTTTATGACGACGCCGGGCTTCCAGGAGGTCATGGTTCGTATGCTGAGGTTCATGGACACTATGTCCTAGGCAAGGGTACTTCCATCAGATCCTGCTACTTCCCAAGCAGGAGGGGGAGTTCAGACCCCTACCACTCAGGCTATAGGACCAGCAGCAGCAGTACATTGTACTCTAGATATTCCACCAGTGATCGCGGTTCAGCCTGTGGTGGCAGCACCGGGGCCCAGGCCAGTTGCAGAGATAGATCAGCAGAAGCTGCTGGGTAGATAGACCCAGCTTCGCCCTCCGACCTTCGGGGGTGAGCGGGGAGAGGATGCACAGGATTTTATCGAGATGTGCAAGGACAGACTGCACAACATGATGATATTAGAGTCACATGGGGTAGACTTCACGACATTTCAGCTTGAGGGCAGAGCTCGCTGCTGGTGGCAGTCTTATGTACTCAATAGACAAGCAGGGTCTCCACCAGTTACTTGGGCAATTTATTTAGTTATTTTTGGACAGATACATTCCACCATATGAGAGGGAGGAGCGTCGAGGTCAGTTTGAGAGGTTAGAGCAGGGGCAGATGTCCGTGTCAGATTATGAGGCCAGGTTCTCAGAGTTATCCCGCCATGCTCTCATGATATTGCCCACAGATGCTGAGAGGGTTCGACGGTTTGTGGCAGGCTTACATCCGGGTATCAGGACTTCCATGGCTAGAGAAGTGGAGATGGGTACCCTATATCAGCTTATAGTCGAGATAGCTCGACGTATCGAGGGTTACCGTGCGAGGAGTAGAGAGCAGGGTCAGCAAGATAAGAGGCCAGGTTCACAGGTGACTTCAGAGGGGCACCAGCTAGGGCCAAGGGTCAGTACAGAGGTGTCCAGTTTAGCAAGCCTTCCTATTCAGCACCTCTAGTACCTCCTAGGGTTGTTCAAGTCAGGCCCCAGTTTAGCGCCATGCCAGAGCGCTCCTATCATCCTCCAGCCATCCAGAGTTCACCCAGCAGTTATTCTAGCCATCAGGGATCCTCCAGTTCTTATCCCAGTGCTTTACCAGAGGATTCACGCTGCTCTTCAGCTATTCAGGGTTCCTCCTCTTCAGGGAAGTGAGCAGTAGTGCCAGGGGGTTGCTTCGAGTGTGGGGATCTGAGTCACGCATGGAGGTTTTGTCCCAGGCATCGGGGCAAGGCCGTTCAGCAGAGCCAGCAGCCTATGATTACAACACCAGCAACACGACCACCTAGGGGTGGAGGTCAGGTTGGCAGGGGTCGCCCTAGAGGGGCAGGCCAGCCAGGAGGGGGTCGTTCAGCTCCAGCTCATCCTGGTGGGAGCTCAGTCGTCGGGTGCTCTAGCCAGATTTTATGCTATTCCAGCCAAGGAAGACGCAGTGGCATCAGATGCTGTGATTACAGATGTTATTTTGGTCTGTGGTAGAGAGGCTTCAGTGCTATTTGATCCAGGGTCTACATATTCATATGTTTCAGCCTTATTCTCCCATTCTCTTGATGTTATTTGTGAGTTTTTGGGTTCTCCCCTGTATGTATCCACTCCTGTGGGCGACTCTGGTCTACCGGTCTTGTGTGATTACTTTCTGTGGGTTTGAGACCAGAGCCGACCTGTTGTTGCTTGATATGGTTGATTTCGAGGTCATCTTGGGCATGGATTGGCTATCCCCTCATCATGCTGTCCTGGATTGCCATGCCAAGACAGTTACATTAGCCATGCTTGAGTCGTCGAGGTTAGAGTGGAGGGGTGCTTCAGTTAGTGCCTTCAGCCGGGTCATTTCCTTCATGAGAGGTCGGCACATGGTCGAGAAAGAGTGTCTGTCTTATCTTTCTTATGTGCGGGACACCACCGCCGAGTCTCCTACCCTTTATTCAGTGCCTGTCGTTCGGGAGTTTCTGGATGTGTTTCCTTTAGATCTTCCAAGCATGCCTCCAGATCGAGATATAGATTTATGTATTGATTTGGCTACAGATACTCAGCCTATTTCTATTCCTCCCTATCATATGGCTCCTAAGGAGCTAAAGGAATTGAAGGAGCAGCTTGAGGAATTGTTGGCCAAGGGGTTTATTAGGCCGAGTGTGTCACCGTGGGGTGCTCCAGTCCTATTTGTGAAGAAGAAGGATGGATCTATGCGGATGTGTATTGACTACCTCCAGTTGAATAAAGTGACCATCAAGAACAAGTATCCTCTGTCGCGCATTGATGATTTTTTTGACCAGCTACAGGGTGCTCGTGTGTTCTCTAAGGTTGATCTAAGGTCAGGTTATCACCAGTTGAAGATTCGGGCTTCTGATGTCCCGAAGACTGCATTTCGCACCAGATATGGCCACTATGAGTTCTTGGTGATGTCCTTTGGCTTGACTAATGCCCCAACAACATTTATGGACTTGATGAATAGGGTATTCAGGCCGTATATTGACTCCTTAGTTATTGTTTTCATTGATGATATATTGATCTACTCACCGAGCCTGGGATAGCACGAGCAACATTTAAGAGTGGTACTTCAGACCTTGCGAGAGCAGAAGCTGTATGCTAAGTTCTCTAAGTGTGAGTTTTGGTTAGAGTCTGTGGCATTTCTGGGGCATGTGGTGTCCGGTGAGGGCATCGAGGTTGATCCGCAGAAGATTGGGGCAGTTCAGAGTTGGCCGCGTCCTACTTCAGCTTCTCAGATCAAGAGTTTTCTGGGTTTATCAGGTTATTACCGTCGGTTCGTGGAGGGGTTTTCTTCCCTATTGACTAGGTTGACTCAGAAGAATGCTCCATTTCAGTGGTCCGACGATTGTGAGGCGAGCTTTCAGAAACTCAAGTTAGCATTGACTTCAGCACCAGTGTTATCATTGCCTTATGATTCTAGAGTATATACAGTGTATTGCGATGCTTCACGCGTCGGGTTGGGATGCGTGTTGATGCAGGATGGCAAGGTTATTGCTTATGCTTCGCGCCAGCTGAAGGTTCATGAAAAGAATTACCCTGTGCACGATTTGGAGTTGCGACGATTGTTCATCCTCTGAAGATATGGCGGCATTATCTATATGGTATATCTTGTGAGGACTATACTGACCCCGCAGCCTGCAGTACCTGCTTAAGCAGAGGGACCTTAATTTGAGGCAGCGGAGGTGGCTTGAGTTGTTGAAAGACTATGATCTCACCATTCTGTATCATCCGGGCAAGGCAAATGTAGTTACGGATGCATTGAGCAAGCGAGCAGCTAGCATGGGTAGTTTGGCCTACATCTCAGCTGAGGAGAGGCCTTTAGCCTGGGAAATTCAGTCCTTGGCCAACCGTTTGGTAAGATTGGACCTTTCAGAGCCCCGTCGAGTTTTAGCTCATGTGGTAGCTCAGTCTTCATTATTTGGAGAGATCAAGGCTCGACAGTTTGATGATCCGCGCCTAGCAGAGCTTAGGGATACGGTGGTCCAGGGCATGTCCAAGGGGATTACTTTGGGCGAGGATGGTGTTCTGCGACTCCAGGGCCGATTGTGTGTTCCTAATGTTGATGACCTGAGGGAGAGGATTCTAGCAGAGGCTCACAGTTCTCGGTATTCTATTCACCCAGGAGCTACGAAGATGGACCGTGATTTAAAGTAGCACTATTAGTGGAGGAGGATGAAGAAAGACATTGTTCAGCATGTGGCTAGGTGTCTTAATTGTCAGCAGGTTAAGTACGAGCATCAGCGGCCAGGAGGCTTGTTTCAGCAGATGCCCATTCCTCAGTGGAAATGGGAGCGTATCACTATGGACTTCGTGGTTGGGTTGCCTCGGACTTTGCGGAAGGTTGATGCGGTTTGGGTCATTGTGGATAGATTGACCAAATCGGCCAATTTCATTCCTGTGGCTACTACTTATACTGCAGAGAGGCTAGCTCAGATTTACCTTCGTGAGATAGTCCGGTTGCATGGTGTGCCGGTGTCTATCATTTCAGATCGGGGTCCTCAATTCACTTCGCACTTCTGGAGAGCTTTGAACAGCGAGATGGGTACTCAGATAGACCTCAGTTCAGATTTTGAAGGATATGCTCAGGGCTTGCGTGATTGACTTCGGGGGTCAGTGGGATCAGTTCTTGCCTTTAGCAGAGTTTTCATACAATAATAGTTATCAGTCCAGCATTGAGATGGCTCCATTTGAGGATTTATATGGTCGGCGATGCCGTTCTCCGATTGGGTGGTTTGAGCCTGGTGAGGCCAAGTTATACGGTACAGATCTGGTCAGAGATGCCTTGGAAAGGGTGAAGATTATTCAGGAGAGGCTCCGTACAGCCTAGTCTAGGCAGAAGAGCTACGCAGATCAACGGGCACGTGATGTAGCATTCATGGAGGGAGATAAGGTCATGTTGAAGGTTTCGCTGATGAAAGGCGTTATGAGATTTGGGAAGAAAGGCAAGCTGAGCCCCAGGTTTATAGGTCCTTTCGAGGTGCTGGAGCGGGTTGGAGAGGTTGCTTATGAGCTTGCTTTGCCTCCAGCCTTATTAGGAGTTAACCCAGTATTTCATGTATCTATGCTTCGGAGGTATCACGCCGACTTCTCGCACGTGGTTGATTACAACACTATCCAGCTAGATCAGAAGTTGGGCTTCGAGGAGGAGCCAATTTCCATTATTGATAGGCAGGACCGCCAGTTGAGGTCTAAGACAGTTTCTGCAGTTAAGGTCTAGTGGAGGGGCCAACCAGTTGAAGAGGCGACTTGGGAGTCCGAGCGGGACATGCAGAGCAGATATCCACAACTATTCAACACTCCAGGTACGATTCTAGTCCCGTTCGAGGACGAACGGTTATTTAAAAGGGGGAGAATGTAACGACCCAGCTGGTCGTTTTGCGTATCAGGGTCCCGTTTCCTTAAATGAAACATTCCATAGCGGCTATTCGTGCTTTATGACTCGCAGGAGCGGGTGGTCCGGGATTTGAGAATGATTTTGATGGTTTAGGAACACTTGGTTCCTTAAGGCTGACCTATTTGGCCAAGTTTGACTTCGGTCAACATTTTGAGCAAACGACCTTATAATCAAGTTTTGACAGCTCTAGTAGCTTCGTATGATGATTTTGGACTTGGGCGTATGTTCGGCTCGGGTTTCTGATGACCCGGGAGCATTTTGGCACCCGAAATGGAAATTGGGATTTCCTTAAGTTTAGAATTTGGCCTGGAATGGGACTTCGTGCTAGCGGGGTCCGAATGGAATCCAGGACCGACAATAGTTCTGAATAGTCATTTATGACTTGTCTGCAAAATTTGGTGTCATTCCGAGTAGTATAGACCCGTCCGGCGTAATGTAGCGAATTCTAGAATTCTCTGGTTCTTAAGTTTCAATAATTTGGTTTTGGGACTGAATTTCGAGTTCCGTTGTTGCTTTTCATGTTTCTGAAGTTCGAGCGAGTCCGTAACATGAATACAGACTTGCCGAATGCTTTTGGACGGGGTCCCGAGCGGCTCGAGGGTGTTTTAGATCCCCGGGAGCTAAGTTGGAAAAACCAGAAATTTCTCTATCTGGTTTCCTTCTCTGCGATCGCAGAAGGTGGGTCGCGATTGCGGAGAAGGGTTTTGCTGGGCTGCTGATTGTTCTCTGCGATCACGGCCTTCCCCTTGCGATCGCATAGGTCCGGGCCCCAAAGCTTCGCGATCAAAGCCCTTTCACGCGATCGCATTGAGTCGCAGCTGGGCCGGGTGAAATTGTTCATCGCGACCGCAGGACCTCTGACGCGATCGCAGAGGTCAGACCAGATGGTCTTCGCAATCGCAAGACCTCTGATGCGATCGCAGAGGTCAGTCCGGTTTCCCTTCGCGATCACAGGCCTAGTGTTGCGATCGCAGTTAAGCTTTACCTGGGCAGTATTTAATTGCCCATTTACGGGTTTTCTTCTTCATTTTCAATACCCAACCTCCATTAAAGCTCCTCAAAGCTAGGGAAAAGCTGTCCAAGGTCAAATTCCTCAAGGTTAGTGTAATTCCCTCTCTAAATTCATGGATTTATTATGGAAATCTAACTAGTTATCTATTAAAATATCAAAAATCATGAAATTTGGTAGAAAGTTCTAGGGCTTTGATAATTAGGGAATTATCCCTTTTTAGCCATGAATTCCTAAATAAATTATGTAATTACGATCCTTGGGCTTTGGGTAATTCATTCCTTCGAGAATTTTCATGATGCGAACGCGTGGGCTTCGGGTAATTCATTCCCAGTGTTTCGCGAATGCGGGACCTCCTTCGCGAACGTGAAGAACAAAATCTTACCTTCCACAAATTGCTCTTCGCAAACGCAAGTATCCTGTCATGAACGCGATGAAGGAATCATCTGCAACAAAACACCAGAAAATCTGCCAACTCCCAAAGTCCAAAAATGATCCGTTGAGCACCCAAAACACACTCGAGGCTCCCGGGACCTCAACCAAACATACCTACCAATCCGAATAACACTATATGAACTTAGTCGAGCCATCAAACCATATAAAAAAACATCAAAAACACGAATTACACCCGGATTCAAGCCTAATGAACTTTGAAATTTCTAAATTCTACAAATGACGTCGAAACATATTAAATCACGTCTGAATGACCTCAATTTATACACACAAGTAAGAAATAACACTACGAACCTATTCCAACTTCTGTAATTTCATTCTGATCCCGATATCAAAATTTCCACTTCCGACCAAAATTGCCAAACTCCCAACTTTCGCCAAGTATAGCCTAGTTCTACTATGGACCTCCAAATCACATTCCGAACGCGCTCCTAAGTCCAAAATCACCTAACGAAACCATCAAAATCCAAATGTGAGGTCGTTTACACACAAGTCGATATCCGATCAACTTTTAAACTTAAGATTCCAATTAAGAGACTAAGTGTCTCAATTCACTCCAAAAACCTAAACGAACCCTCCCGACAAGACACAATAGCAGAAATAGATACGGGGGAAGACGTTAATAGGGGATCTAGGCTCTAACTCACAAAACAATCGGCCGATTCGTTACATCCTTCCCCTTTTTAAACAATCGTTCATCCTCGAATGAGCATAGAGACAAACCTGAAGTTGTGAAAATATGAGGATAACAGCCGCATATCCCGCTAGGTCTCCCAAGTCGCCTCCTCAACAAGTTGACCCTACCACAGAACCTTTACTGAAGCATTTTTCTTTGACCTTAGATTCATGACCTGCCTGTTAGAGATAACCACTGGCTCCTCAACATAAGATGGGTCCTTGTCTGACTGGGCTGAGCTAAAATCCAATACATGAGTCGGATCACTGTGATACTTCCGGAGCGTAGAAATGTGGAATACCGGATGGACTCGTGCTAGGTTGGGAGGTAGGGAAATACCATAGGAAACCTCCCCAACACGATGCAATATCTTAAAATGACTAATGTACCTCGGGCTCAGCTTGCCTTTCTTTTCGAACCTCATGACGCCCTTCATAAGCGATACCCGAAGAAAGACCCGCTCTCCAACCATGAATGCTAGATCGCGAACCTTCCAGTCTGCATAACTCTTCTCTCTGGACTGGGCTGTGCGAAGTATATCCTCAATCACCTTCACCTTATACAAGGCATCCTGGACCAAGTCTGTACCTAATAATCGGGCCTCGTCCGACTCGAACCAACCCACTGGCGACCGACACCGCCTACCATACATAGCCTTATACGGTGCCATCTAAATGTTGGACTGATAACTGTTATTGTAGGCAAACTCTGCAAGATGCAAGAACTGGTCCCATGACCCTCCAAACTCCATCACACACGCACGAAGTATATCCTCTAGAATCTGAATCGTGCGCTCGGACTGCCCGTCCATTTGCGGGTAAAATGTTGTGCTCAACTCCACGCTAGTTCCCAACTCCTGATGAACGACTGTTGTTACCAAACGCACACGCAAGTATACGTGGTCGTACAAGTAATATAATGATAAATTGAGTGTCGAACCCACAGAGACTTGTGTAAACTACTCACTAATTCACTATAATTGTTATTCAATCAAGCCAAGATAAAAATCCAATAATTTAACTATGCTATACTACGATTCTAAGAAATAACTAATTATCAAGTAACGAGTTGATTGTTGTGTATTCAATAGAGACAAATATTCCAGGGTTGTGATCGATTCACCATTCGTATTGTGTTCTAATTAACTCTCCCTTTCATATAATTCACTCATGGTTGCTAATTAATCGATAATTTCTCTCATAGCCTTCTCCCGAAGAACTACTCGCCTATTCTCAATAGATTAACGCCTATATTCCTATGAAATTAATCTATTAGACCGCACTAAGATTACAATATTTAATTAAGCACGGTGACTAGGTATATTCCTATCCTAACCACAAATTCGCTCCCCTGAAGGGTTAAGATCGCGCTCTCTTCAACTCTTCTCTAATCTATACACGGCTTTCCCAAGCATAGCATAGATAGTATATAGAACCTAACCGCTGGCCAGATAATTAAGCAATCAAACACAGAATTGAAGAAACAACCATATATTGAGTGAACTATAATCAAGGTTAAGCTAATGTCAAACAACAATATTCATGGCTAAATCACAACCCCAGCACAATGGGTGTTTAGCCACTCATGCTAAAATCAAACAATTGCATAAGTGTTGAATTAATTGTAAATACTAGAAAAAGATGAAGAAAACTGAGAATCCTTCGCTCCCTAGCAATTCCGTGTGCTCCAAAGTGGCGTCCCTCCCCTCAAAATTGAGTTTAGACTTGCTTTTATACGTGTTGGGTAGGTCTAGGGTCGAATTAACCAAGTCCCGATCGAAATAGGAGAAGTTCACGTCATTGGAACCCTAAGTAGCGTCGGGCACCCACCAGGGCGCTGCGTTGAAGAAGCATTCTGTCCCCAGCACCACAGGTGGCGCCAAGCCCTGCCTATGGCGCCCAAAATTGTTTTGTTTCTTCTAATTTTGTGTGTTTTAGATCTAATTTTTTGCGCTTAGTCCCCAATTGCTTCCAAATCATTCCTACACATAAAAATACCACAATTCAATATAAATCATCACAATTAACATCTAAAAATCACGAAACAAAAGTAAAATATGAGGCGATATACATGAAAATATATATACTTTAAGCTAAACATCAACGGCTCTCCACAACCGTGATGTAAACTATGTGCCTCTGTCCGAAATAATGGAAATTGGGACACCATGAAGGCGAACAATCTCTCAGATGTAGATTCGAGGTTGCTGCTCGAAAGAGTATGTAGTCAACACTGGAATGAAATGAGTTTACTTGGTCAGCCGATCCACAATAACCAAAATAACATCGAACTACCTCGAAGTCCGTGGGAGCCCAACTACGAAGTCCATGGTGATCCTTTCCCACTTCCACTCTATGATCTCTTGCTCTAAAGCAAGCCACCCGGTCTCTGATGCTCATACTTAACCTGCTGACAATTGAGACACCTAACCACAAGCCCAACTATATCTTTATTCATCCTCCTCCACCAATAGTGTTGTCTGAAATCCTGGTACATCTTCGCGGCACCCGGATGGATGCAATACCGGGAGCTGTGGGCCTCCTCAAAAATCAACTCCCGAAGCCCATCCACATTGGGCACACATATCCGGCCTTGCATCCTTATCACACCATCATCACATATAGTCACATCTCTAGTATCACCTCGCCGAACCCTGTCCTGGTGAACTAGTAGATGGGGGTCATCATACTGTCGCTCCCTAATACGATCATAAAGGGAAGACCGAGAGACCACACAATCCAATACTCGGGTTGGCTCCGAAATATCCAATCTCACGAACTGGCTGGCTAAGGCCTGAACATCCAATGCTAAGGGCCTTTCTGCTGCTAGAAGAAATGCGAAACTCACCAAACTCTCCGCTCGGCGACTCAAGGCATTGAACACCACATTGGCCTTCCCTGGGTGGTACAAAATAGTGATGTCATAATCCTTAAGTAGCTCCAACCACCTCTGCTAACGCAAATTAAGATCTTTTTGCTTGAACAGGTGCTACAAACTCCGGTGAACAGTAGATATCACAAGGAATACCGCACAAATAGTGGCGCCATATTTTCAAGGCATGAATAATAACTGGTAACTCAAGATCGTGGACATGATAGTTCTTCTCACGCCCCTTCAATGTTCTAGACGCGTAAGCTGTTACACCCCATGTTTTTTTATGTGAGAGTACGTCGTAAGTCAATTGATGTAAGTTCGGAAATAAGATTATATTTAGAAGCATATAAAGTAAGTTAATCATGTTACCTTGGAGGTTACAAATATTTAAGATCATGAATAACGAGTACCAAAAGGGTTGGAAATCTTAGAAGTTAAACCAATTGAAGAAAATAAGTTTCGTCGAAGGTCGACAAGTTTGGAATGTTATAACATGTACTTTAGGGTGAGACAATGTTCTTAACATGATAAGGAGGTTATTATATGAGTTATTTTTGTCGTATGATAGTCGTGTGCTATGTTTTGAAGTAAATCAAGTTGTGGAACAAAAGTTGGCAAAGGTCTTCACAAGTTACATTCATAATGTGCTGAAAATTAGGTCAAATGTAACTGAGATTTTCTTTCAATATACTTGGAATTATTAGATGATCTACCAACCGAATTGAATATATATGAGTCTAGTTTCCAACGNATATAAGATGCCTCAACCCCGTTTTTAGTCAATTTTTTTCAGTATATTCAGACCTTAGAACCCTAAAAACACTCTCTCAAGTTTCTCTCATGATCCAAGATCCAAACAAAGGCAAACAACACACATCAAGTGTCGGGAATCCCGTCGCGCTAGTAAGTTTCTTGTTCTTCTTGTTCTTGCTGATTTGTGGGCGGTTCCAGCTCGTGTGGAATGTTATTTTAAGTGGTTTATGTACTTTAAAAAAACTCTCCTATGATTTTCATATCAACCCTAGGTTATTTCAAGTCTTTCAAATGGATTACACCATATTTCAACATCAAAAGTTAGTTCTAGTGAAGAATAACACCTCTTTGAGGTTGTGTTGTCATTGAGGATAGTTGTGGGCTGTGTTTTTATGAAATTTAAAGTTTTTGCTACTGGTTAAGATGAGTATAACATCCTACTAATTGTTCTTAATCTTGCTTGTATGTTGGTAAAGTTTTTAGGATAATAAACTACAAGATAATACTTGGATTAGCTTAAGTCACTTCTAGGGTATTGTATTACCATTGAGGGTTGTTGTAAGATAAATATAACTTGGATTTCAACTTGAAGCCACTGTAAGAGGTGTGTATATTATGTTCTTTCAGGTGCTTAAGGTTGTATTGATGTATTTTAAGTTAAATGGTTGGACTAGACATGAACTAGTGAATAAAGTTGCCAATTGAAGAAAGCTGGAGTTGTGGATTGTTTCCTTTGATATAAATATACGGTATAAGGATGAAATCATTGATGAATTACTTCATTATCATATTAATGATGTTTTTAAGTTAATGTATGAAGTCTATAAGGTGTGATATGGGTTATACGGATTCCAATCGAGCTTGCCGCTCAAAATGATTGTTGAACTAATCGGAGAATTTATTGTGAATTATATTGTTGTCGTTTGGGCTATTTGGTGACCTTTGGTAGAATATGGGATGTAGTAAAAACAGGGGAAGGTGCTGTCCGTTTTCTTGTAGAATATTGGTTTTGAAGTATGAGAGTTACAATGCTTATATGATGACGACGAAGTCGGGTTCTCATTGTGACGTAAGAAGAACATATTGATCTTGGTTGACGATTGGAGAGAAGATTGCAAAGGTATGTTAAGGCTAAGCTCTGTCTTTCCTTTTAGCATGAATTCTGGGAAATTCCTAAGACGCCAAATATAATATTTTACTATTCCATTGCTAGAAAGATTTTCTGTGAAAGGCATTTGGATCGTACCTGAAGTATTTTTATGATGCTATTTGGTTGATATTTCACTCGTTCGGTTAAATAGGGTATTCGACATCTATATATGTCATTTTGTCGGCTTTCTTAACTATATGTCCATATATATGAATTCTTATTCGTCTTTGGGTTGTGTGACTTAAAAATAAAGGCATTTAGTATTTGCGATCAGTCCTTCTTCCTTGTTAAAGTGTATTTTAAAATCTCTAAAGTGATACGTCGATTTCCAAAAATCTCAAATATAATTTTTATGTTTAAACTACTAAAACACTTGATTTTTGAAATACTTTCTTTAACTAATTATCAAGAAATCAGGTATAAGGACTAAGTGAATCACCTTAAGCTTTTTATGAACATATTCAGAGATAAGTTATCTTTCTAAAAGTCGAGTTAAGTTTTCAAGCTTATTCAAAAAACATATGAGGTTCCACGAGACATTTGTATGCGATACGAAGGTGATTATGAGATTATGAGAATAAGAGTGTCAATGAGCCAAGATTGGCTAAGTTCTTGTTATGGCCTATTATGTGCATTCAAAGTTCATATCATACATGGCATATTATGCATGGACTTTGAGCTATAATCAGAGGTAAGGGGCCTATTTGCCCGAAAGACTATATATATATTGTACAGATGGCCACAGGTTGGAAATATGATATCGGTTAGCTACTGGGAGAGACCGCCATTGCTAGCATTTGGTTGGGTATGTCATGAATTTGCATCAATATATATATATATATATATATATATATATATTCACGACATACCATTACGCGAGCATACCATGCATATTTGATTACTATGAGGTCGGATGTCGCCCATGGAGGCTATCAGAGTTTCAGTGTCAAGTGTTATCTCTATTACCCTTTTTACATCAGTTATGTATGATTCTACTTTCTGCCTTACATAACAGTACATATTTATTCGTATTGATGTCCCGTTTCCTGGGGACACTGCATTTTTGTTTCGTGCGTGCAGGTCCAGGTAGGGACTTTGATCGACCCCTCCGCTAGGATTTCGGGGTTTAGCTGTGAGTTGGTAAGCTCCACCTCTTCATGGAGCTTTCATAGGATGGTTACTTTTTTTGTACAGTTTGGGTATAGTCGGGCCCTTGTCCCGCCAGTGCTTATGACACTCTTCGAGGCTATTGTGGAAACAATATTCTGGGTCTTTTTGTAGTTTTTAGTCTCTATCCTATAGGCTTGGCATGTATATATATGTGTGTAGGCATGTATGTCTTCAGTCGCGGCCTCATCGGCCAGGTAGTACTTTATTATTTTGGCTTTTCTACCTTTGTTTATATGGTTTATTGTTATTCAGGTCATGACCTTAACAGTCCAGGCTTAGTATTTTAGATGTTGTGCTGCCCGATCTATTGGGCCCCCAGTTTAGTTAGCTAGTATGTTTAGTGGCTAACTCGATCGAATACAGTATCGAGTGCCAGTCGTGCATCCCCTAGTTTGGGGCGTGACATAAGCAATCACCCTACCATCCTACATCAACACCGCGCCGAGACCAATCAGCGAAGCATCACAATAGACGGTGTAAGACCCCGAACCTGTAGGCAATACAATACTCGGGCTATAGTCAAAGCTGTCTTGAGCTTCTGAAAGGTCTCCTTACACTCCTCTGTCCACTTGAACAGAGCACCCTTCTGGTCAGCCTAGTCATAGGTGCTGCAATAGATGAAATCCCTCTACAAAGCGACGGTAATACCCCGCCAAACCAAGAAAACTACGGATCTCCGTAGCTGATGACAGTCTAGGACAACTCTGCACTATCTTCACCTTCTTCGAATCCACATTGATTCCATCACTGGATACTACGTGACCCAAGAATTCCACTACGACAAGCCAAAACTCACACTTTTAGAAACGTTTTGCATGCAACCTCTTCTCCCTCAAAGTGTGAAGCACAGTCCTCAGGTGTTGCTTATGATCTTCCCGAGTTCGGGAATACATTAGGATGTCGTCAATAAACACAATGATGAAGAAGTCAAAATAAGGCTGAAACACAATGTAAACCAAATGCATAAAGGTTGCTGGGGCATTGGTCATCCCCAAAGACATGACAAGAAACACATAGTGACCATATCTGGTCCTGAAGGAAGTCTTTGGGATATCCGGTTCCCGAATCTTCAACTGATGATAGCCTGAATGCCAATCAATCTTGGAAAACACCCTGGAACCCTGTAACTGATCAAATAAGTCATCAATGCGAGGCAATTGATACCTGTTCTTCACTGTAACTTTGTTCAGCTGGCGATACTCAATACACAAACACATTGAAACATCCTTCTTTTTCATAAACAAGACCGAAGCACCCCAAGGTGGTACACTTGGCCTAATGAAGCCCTTATCAAGCAACTCTTGCAATTGCTCCTTCAACTCCTTCAATTGAGGAGGAGCCATACGGTAAGGAGGAGTAGAGATGGGTTGAGTGCCCAGCAACAAATCAATGCCAAAATCAATATCTCTATCGGGCGGCATGCCCATAAGATCAGCTGGGAACACATCTGGGATGTCCCTCACTACTAGAACTGACTCAACTGTAGGGGTATCAACACTGACATCTCTCATATTGGCCAAATACGCAACACACCCTTTCTCAATCATTCGCTGAACCTTAAGAAATGAAATGACGTTGTGGGGAGTATACTCTAAGGTACCCCTCCACTCTAATCGTGGTAAGTCTGGCATAGTCAGCATCACAGACTTAGTGTGACAATCAAGAATATCATAATGGGGCGACTACCAATCCATGCTCAAGATTACATAAAAATCTACCATGCTGAGCAATAATAAATCAGCTCTGGTCTCAAAACCACTAAGATCAATCAAACATGACCGATATATGCGGTCCACAACAAGAGAATCTCCCACAGGAGTAGATACATAAACATGGGAACTCAAAGAATCCCGAGATACCCCCACATGCAGAGCGAAATAATAAGACACATATGAATACGTAGAGCCTAGGTCAAATAAAATCGATGCATCACTATGATAGACTGAAGTAATACCCTTGATGCTAGAATCTGAAGCAATTGCCTCTGAACGAGCTGGAATGGCATAATACCTGGCCTGGCCTCCCCTTTTAGGGCGACCTCGACCTCCCAACCTCATCCACAAGCTGGCTAAGTGGGTGGGGCGGCAGCTGGAGGACCCAGTGGAGCACGTGGTGGCTGAGAAGTCTATGGAGGTGCACCCCTCCTAAGTCTGGGGAAATTCCTCACCATATGGCGAGTATCACCACACTCAAAACAACCCCTCGGAGGATGGGCCGGTTGTGACTGGCTCGGGCCAGGTCTGTTGGACTTGGTAGCACGATTCATATTCTTGAGGATATGCTCCGTGCGTGTGTGATGGAGTTTGGAGGGTCACGGGACAAGTTATTTCCACTTGCGGAGTTTGCCTATAACTTATCAGTCTAGTATTTAGATGGCACCATGTGAGGCTATGTATGGTAGGCGGTGTCGGTCGCTAGTGGGTTGGTTCCAGTCGCACGAGGCCTGATTATTAGGTACAAACTTGGTCCAGGATGCCTTGGATAAGGTGAAGGTGATTCGGGATAGACTTCGCACAGCCCAGTCCAGATAGAAGAGTTATGTAGACCAGAAGGTTCGCGATCTAGCATTCATGGTTGGAAAGCGGGTCTTGCTTCGGTTATCGCTTATGAAGGGCGTCATGAGGTTCAAAAAGAAGGGCAAGTTGAGCTCAGGGTACTTTGGTCCTTTTAAGATATTGCAAAGTGTTGGGGATGTTGCCTATGAGATTTCCCTACCTCCCATCCTAGCACGAGTTCATCCGGTATTCCACATTTCTATGCTCCGGAAGTATCACGGTGATCCAGCTCATGTATTGGATTTCAGCTCAGCCTAGTTGGACAAGGATCTATCTTATGTTGAGGAGCCATTGGCTATCTTGGACAGGCAGGTCATGAAGCTAAGGTCAAAGAAAAATGCTTCAGTAAAGGTTCAGTGGTGGGGTCAGCCGGTCGACGAGGCTACATGGGAGATCGAGCGGGATATGCGGCTGTTATCCTCATCTTTTCACAACTTTAGGTATGTCTTTATGCTCGTCCGAGGATGAACGATTATTTAAAGAGGGAAAGGTAACAACCCGGCCGATCGTTTTGAGAGTTAGAGCCTATATACCCTATTAACGTCTTCCCCCATATTTATTTCTACTATTGTGTCTTGCTGGGAGGGTTCATTTAGGTTTTTGGAGTTAATTGAGACACTTAGTCTCTTAATTGGAAGCTTAAGTTGAAAAAGTTGACCGAATGTTGACTTGTGTGTAATCGACCTCGCATTTGAATTTTGATGGTTCCATTAGCTCCGTTAGGTGATTTTGGACTTGGGAGCGCGTTCGGAATGTGATTTGG
Organism: Nicotiana undulata; assembly: GCA_005239495.1. Lineage (NCBI taxonomy): Eukaryota > Viridiplantae > Streptophyta > Magnoliopsida > Solanales > Solanaceae > Nicotiana > Nicotiana undulata. Next base: position 44,730 of record ML242708.1, on the reverse strand, counting down.
AGGTCCATATTAGAATTAGGCTTGAATTGGCGAAAGTTGGAATTTTGGCGATTTTTGTCGGTAGTGAAAATTTTGATATCGGGCTCGGAATGGAATTCTGAAAGTTGGAGTAGGTTCGTAGTGCTATGTTTTACTTGTGTGTATAACTTTAGGTCATTCAGACGTGATTTGATATGTTTCGACGTCGATTGTAGAATTTAGAAATTTCAAAGTTCATTATGCTTGAATCCGGGTGTAATTCGTGTTTTTGATGTGGTTTGAAGGCTCGACTAAGTTCGTATAGTATTTTAGGATTGGTTGGTATGTTTGGTTGAGTTCCCGAGAGCCTCGGGTGTGTTTTGGGTGCTAAACGGATCATTTTTTTGACTTTGGGAGTAGGCAGATTGTTTGGTGTGTTGTTACAGATGATTCCTTCATCGCGTTCGTGAGAGGATACTTGCGTTCGCGAAGAGGAGTTTGTGGCAGGTAAGATTTTGTGCTTTGCGTTCGCGAAGTAGGTACCGCGTTCACGAACCACTGGGAAGGTTAGCCTCCACGTTCGCGACGTAAGTCCCGCGTTCGCGTAGAAGGAATGGCCAGCTAGGTCCCCAGGCCCTTATGCCTACGCGTTCGTGATGTTGGTACCGCGTTCGTGTAGGGTTAAGTTGATAGGACTTCGTGTTCACGAGGAAGAAATTCTGGGCTAGAGTAAATTTCTCTTCGCGAACGCGAGGGGTATTCCTCATTCGCGAGGAAGGAACACCTGTGCATAATTTAAAGTTCAAAAACAAGGGTTTTGAGTTCATATCACAAACTTGAATTTGGAGCTAGGTGGAAGGCAAAATTTTGGGATATTTTCAGAGGAATTCATTGGGTAATGATTCCTAACTTCTTTATGATTATATCCCACTAATCTATGCTTGATTTCATCATTTAATTTCGGATTTGGGGTGAAAACTTTGGAATATTTGAGAAAACTTTCTTAGGCCAAATTTTGGGGTTCTGATCGAGAATTCTGTATCGGATTTGAGTAATTTCGGTACGAGTGAACTTGTGAGTGAATGGGTGTTTGTATTTTGTGAGTTTTACTCGATTCCGAGATGTGGGCCCATGGAGGCTTTTTGAGCATTTTCCAATTTCTTCCTTTAATTTTGATTCCGTTCGCTAGATTATTTTCTTGTAGTTATATTGGGCCATTCAAAGTCGGATATTCGTGGGAAGAGCGTTATTTCAGATTGCCTTGAGTTTGGTCCGAGGTAAGTGACTTGCCTAACCTTGTGTGGGGGAACTCCCCTTAGGATTGGTATTTTTGTTGATATTTGAGCGCCGTGTCCGTGAGGTCACGAGTACGTACATGGGATAATTGTTGTAAAACACAATTTTCTTTAAATTATACTTGTCATTTCTCCTACTTGACTTCGTTAGAATGTGTAGTACCTTGTTATACTAAGAAAGCACGCCTTACTTGCCTTAACTATTTACTTGAACTACGTGCAACATGTTTAGTGAGTTTACATGTCGTCTTTAGCTTGTACTTAGGTTGAATTGTAAGATTTTGGTGTCGTATCTATTGAATTTTGTTGTTTGGATAAATATTTACTTTGGGACTACGGAATGGTATTCTGGGAGATCCCCATGTACTGCATATATACTTGGTAGCACTTTCTCCTAAGCACCAGTCACGAACCTAAATTGGTTCGTGGCAAAGTTGGTATCAGAGCTTAGGGTTTAAGTCTTGAGTCATGGAGCAATATTTAGTAGAGTGTTGTTCATGGGTATGTAGGCGCCCGTACTTATGATCTTGAGGCTACTGAACATCTAGGAGTGTTTTGCCTTCTTTCATTCTTTGATCGCGCATTGAAATAACTTGAGATTAACTTCGGAGTATTTCTTTCGCAGATGGATAGGAAATGCACACCCTCATTTGCTGGACGTGGTGCAGGACGTGGTACTACCCGGGGGTGGCTTTCAAGTTGGGATTCATCAAACTAAAAGACAGGCTGCTCTTCAAGCTGAAGTTGGGAACATGGGTCAACCCCAAGTTGTTATGCCAGATCAAGTACAAGGGCGGGGAGTTCAGAACGCTCCACCACCACTGCCAATTATTGTACCTATTGTTGCCTTACCTGCAGATGCAGTGTCAAGGTCATTGAATGTGTTAGAGGCATTGGTTCCTACTCAGGGTGGAAGTTCAGCTCCTCCGGCTACTTTACATATATAAACACATGCACAGACTCAAACTTTCGGGAATAAGGAAGTATCCCTCCAAGAGTTCCTAAAATTGAAATCACCAAAATTCACAGTTTCTGATAATTCAGCAGATCCTCAAAGTTTCTTGGATGGGACTCTCAAGTCATTACGTGCTTTAAGATGTTCTAGTGAGAGATCTATGGAGCTCGCAACATACAAACTAAAAGATATGGACAATACATGGTATGAAACCCTGTTGTTAGGAAGTCCAGTAGGAGAAATACCCTGACATGGGACGAGTTCACTAAGTTGTTCATGAATCATTTTCTTCCAGACAGCCTGATGCAAAACTATGCTAGAGACGTTGAGAGATTGGTTCAGACTCCAGATTTGGATGTCTCAACATATAACACCAAGTTTTGTAATCTGTCTAGATATGATCCTTACGTAGTGGCTACCGAAGAAGCTCGAGTTCATAGGTTTGTTGATGGGTTGGTTGGTCGTCTATACACTGTAGTAACCCAAAATATGAAGACATTTTCCTACTCTGATGTAGTCGATCTAAAAAGATTTAAAACAAGGGACGTGACGAGCGTGCAACTAGTGCTTTACGTAAGAAGGCCAAGATAGGGGGATCTTTCAGTGGCGATTTTGTTAAAAATAGCAGAGTAGGAAGTCAGGGACAACAACAACAGGGTTGTCAGACAGGGACACACTTGTCTTCACAGGGCACTAGGGGACCATCATCATCTGGACATCGTAATTCTGGGCAGATACATGCCACTACATGATACACTCAAATTACACTTTAATAAATAGTTTAAAGCGGTCGATGTCAAATATAGTAACCCAACTAGGTTGGAGTCGAATCCCACAGGGAATAGGCGTGAAAAGATTACTTGAATAGTGTGAAGCTTAACTTAAATCGTATTTCTATTCCATTATCTAGAAAGAGTGTTGTAATTTAGTGAAATGAAAGCAAGTATAGTTTGTAAGATTATAATTAATTTAATTAAGGAAACCAAGGTTGTGTCTCCTTCAATGAAATTTAATGATATCAGTGTTAATATGATATATTTCTAATGGAAAGTCCTTTGATATGAAAATAATTTCTAAATGACTACCCAATATTTTCCAGTAGTTGGATAGTATTTCCTCTTTATGATTTTTACAAATATAAAAGAGTTACAATTAAGAACAATCAATTTATGTCAAATAAAACCCACTTATTCCTAAGCGATTTTATTAAAAAAGGTTTAACGCCTTGAGTTTTTTATATTCACTTCTACGAAAGCCTAACCCACTTTTCCAAGTAAAGAAAGAGTAAAATGGCATTTCTTAATGTTTGCAACTACCAACAATAAATGAAAAATGAGAAATGAATAAATATCAACCAACCATATATATATATATATATATATATATATATATATATATATATATATATATATATATATAAATATAATGGTGAACACCCATTTAGGGTCCACAACCTTAGTATTTAAAACTAGTCACTCATACTAGAATACAAAAAGATAACAATATTCAAAGTCATAATGCTTACAAAAGTACAAGAATCTTTCTTGTAAAGCTTCCAAAAGAAAGAATATTCAATGCCTTGTGTTGTAGTCTCTTTTTCAGACAAGATGACTCACAAAACCCTAATAAATCTATTTATAGTGGGCTAAAAGTCGGAGCCAAAAGTGGACAAGATTGCCCCTGCAGACGACTTATGCGACCACATATCTGTCGTAAATCTGGTATGTGGTATGCATAATCTCCCAAATCATCGCAGACTTGCATGTTACCAGTTCCAGGAGTCCATCGCATATTAGTTATGCGGTTCGCATATCTGTTATGCGACCGCATTTTTCCATCGCAAATCTTAAGGAGCTGTCTCTACTGGAATTCTATGGTCCGTTATGCGGCTCGCAGACGTATTATGCGATTGAATAATGGACCATATAATTGCCTCTTGATTTTTCCAAATGATCTTCTTCAGTCTGCGGTCGCCCATTGAGTTATGCGGTCCGCATGTGAGTTATATGGTCCGCATTTCAGTTATGCGGCCGCATACTTGCATTCTTTCTGCTCTTTTGTGACTTTTGACTTATTTTTCGTGTTTTTGGGTCCTTAAGCCTCATGCACTGCAAAACATCAAAACTTCATAAGAATTAACGAACAATTGCATTAGAAACAAGCTAAAATCTAAGTAATTGGTATTAAATGTGCCAAAATTATACGGCACATAAACACCCCAACTTAAACTCTTGCTTGTCCTCAAGCAACTAGAACAAAAATTATCCTATCCTAAACTCTTACTGAAGTCATGAAACAGTAGTGACCGTAGATGGTTTTGACTGTCAGTTTACAAGCTTGTAACTTCATTTATTTACCCTTCCTGGAAGACCATTATTATTTAACAAAGCAGCTAATCAACTTGTGAACTTTGAGCCTCGGCCAAATTGACAAAATGTTACTCTCAGCTAAGTGCACTTGCATTCTACTTCAAGAACCTAACTTCTTTTAAACCTTGCAGTTCATGTGCCCTCACAAGAAAGAAAGTCTCAAAATCACCATATTTACAATGATTACACAAGGGACAAATTTACAAAGACACTCACTCTCACAAAGAATTTCAAGTGTTACAACATATCATGCCATAAGCTTGCCCTTATTTTAATTCGCCACCTATTCAATAACATTCGGTTGGAGATCCCATAAGGACTTTTTAAGCTTGTAATGTAGGTTTAGCGAAGGGTCGGATAAGCATTTGGGATACAAGTGACTATACCCTCCTTGAACATTACTCACATTTGTCTTTCTTTTTGCACTTTGTTTCTTTTCAAACCACATAGCCCTCATTGGCATCTAGTTATCGACATAGAANATATTAATATATATATATATATATATATTAATATTTTTCTTTTGGAGCTTGAATAATTTCATATGAACACTTTGAGGTATATGTTCCTACACTCAATATATACCCTTACCAATTTCCAACTTGACACCACACCCCCAACTTAGGCTTTTAGCCTCATTCTCAATGTTCAAGGAGCGGGTTCAAATAAGGGAATTATTTTTCAAAAGGGGAAAGGTTTGTAATGAGGTGGCAAAAGAAAAGGTAAAAGGCTCAAATAGGGTAACTAGTGATAATATTTATGCAATGGTCAGCTTGAAAGGCTAAAGAGGTTTTTCAAATAATACAAAGAATGCCTAAGGTCATCCCTCCAACCAAACATAATTAACATTAGCATTGAAAGACCAACCGAACAAGTTCTAGATGATAGAAGTAAACACAAGAATTATTTACACAAACACTAACACACATGGCACATGAACTGTTTGACTTAACATAGTTTCAACCTTCAAGTGAACGCAAGGCAACTCAAAGCTTTCATCATAAGTAAGATTCTGAGTAAACATAAAGTCAAAGAGCGAGCCTCAAGTTCACAAAAATGACTAACCATAATATATATGTATACATATATATGTATATATATATATATATATATATCAACGACGGAAGGGTACAATTCATTTACAAAATTTTCCGTACATGCTTGAAACTATACAATCACACCAAACATGTCAAAACGTTCCATGCTACTAACATGGTTCTACTATTACACCCTTGGAAAAGAAGAAGGCGAAGAAAAACCAAGGGGAATTCATTACTAACTACTAATCCAAAAGGAAATATACATACATTTTTTTTATATACAACTATTTACACAAAAATATCTACCCCAGACCCAACCAAAGAACCTGCATTGTCCCCTACGCATAAAAAGTTAAAAACAGCGTTTAGGGGTTCCCTGGTGCGCACTAAGAGCTATGGGAGTCTGAAGCATGCCGGGCCGCTGTGGGGTCATCTGCTGGTGCTGAAGCTGTGGCTGGTGGGACATCAGCCTGAGGGGTGACCTCCATGGATGGAGTAGGAACCTCCACCTGCCCTAAAGATAGAGCGGGGGCCTGGAAGCTGCTAGCCTCTTCTGATGATGGCTGAGTGGTTGATGGATGTGCCTTGGCGACCATATCCGCTAGTGAATGTGCATTTGTTATATGCACATCTGCTTCTTCTTCCTCCTGTGCAGCCATAGCAACCACAACTTACTTACCCTTATCTTGAGGACCCTATTCTTCCTCTACAGTTGCATCCTCATCTTCTGTATCCCCTTCATCGGACTCCTCACTATCTCTGAAAGTACGCCTCGGAGGGAATGTCAATGGGTGCAGGAGGGGCTTGAGACTTGGAGGTCCCAACACTCTGTTTCTCGGGAGCTTTCATCAAGGTTGTGAAGTCAAAGTCCAATCCAGGCATGGATGTTCCAGGTCCCTGCTCATCTTCCTTTGGCAGGAGATATGCCAAGTCAAATTCAAGATTCTGCATCTTCTGTAGCTCAACCTTCAGTGCATCAACATCTTTACGGAGTTGAGGCATACCTCCAACCTCACCCCGTTCGAATTTCTCAAGATACAATTCAAAATTCTTTAGGCGATCCTCATAGGTGTTATGTTGCTGTTGAAGAATAGTCACTGAGGATTGGACGGGGAGCAATACTTGCCGAATGATGTTGGGGATCTCCTTTATCAGCCGGTCCACCTTACATTGGTATGCTGATCTAGTAGACCCAGCTTAGAAAGAGTTGGTAGTGGGACCTGGGGAAGTGTAGTGGTTGCCTGTGGAGTAGCTGTGGAGGTAGCTGGGGCCTGAGGAAAGGCAGGTAATTGGGCCTCTGGAACTGCTGAGTTTGCTGAAAGGGGGACCTGAATCTCTATTGGGGTGGCAGTTTCCTTAGGCACTACGTCACTGATGCGCATAATGTCAATATCCGTGAGAGCTTTCTCCGGCTTGTCATGCTATGGCATCGGAGGCACATTCACATCATTGCAGAGACCTGTGATCAAGCAAGGGAATGGAAGTGATGTGTGTTTCTGGTTCGCTCTGACTCCCAATTCCTGGAAAATGATCTCTCCTACATCGATCTTAATGCATGTCATGATGCACGCAATGAGGAGTGCTTTCTCAATGTTGATATCAGTTTCATTTCTGGATGGCATCAGACGGGATGTGACAAAGCTAAGCCAATAGCGACACTCCCGTGTTAGATCCTCCTTGTAGATCTTGTGTTTAGGGTCAATCCAAACTGAGGTCCCCTTTGCTATCACAGAAGCAATCCAGGCACACTCGTTGTGTTTGTTAGCTACTTTGGCTTCATATTCGGCTATGCCGGGACATCAATCCTCAAAGTATAGGTCATTGATGGTGCCCTTATCACATAATACTTTTATCCCTCGAACAAGAACTGATTCGGTAAAGACCCTATTTCTCCTCTGCTCAGTGTTCCTTGATGCCCCATATGAAGCATAAAATTCCCGCACAATTGTCTCATTATATTCATCAGGGACCTCAGTGAAGAATTCCCACTTCCTCTGATTGATGTTCTTTATTATGTGAGGATAGTGTTCCTTCAACCCATTCAAGATCAACTGTTTTTCTTCAAGGATTTTTTGCTTTGAAAGACCTTCTTTGTACAAACTCATGGAGCCTATGATTCCAAACCGGAGACTCAGATCCTCCCATTTCTTCCTTCGTGCCTCAGCCTGTAAGTCGACTGAAGGAAAGGTATCTATTTGTGCCCCCTCCTCAGCAGACTGGGAGGAGTGCTCAAAAGGTGTGCGGGTGGTTAACGATCGTGGGCGTTTAGCCTGTTGTGTCTGTTGGCCCAAAGTGGTCCTTTTCTGTCCACGAGCGGATTGGGACCGCGTTGCAATAGCTTTTCTCAGTGCCATTTCTGCAAAGAAGCATTATGTGAGTGATGGGCACAACATAGAAAGCATAAGACAAACATTTGGCTGAAGAAAACATTTTATGCGATGGGTTATGCGGTCGCATAACCACTATGCAGACCGCAAACCCGTCGCAAAATTGCATATCCTTAGAAAAAAACAAATTATGCGATGGGTTATGCGATCGTATAACGACTATGTGGACCGCATACCTGTCGCATAATTGTACACCCTGTTTGACAAAAAACTTATGCAATCGCAAACATGCGGCATAATGGTCTCTAAAGAAACCATTCATCTGGTTGTGTTTGCGGTGGCTTTGCGGTTTGCATAACACGTTTGCGATCGCATAAGCCGCCGCATAACTGCATTTCACATGTTCACCTAGGGTATACTATGCGATTACTTTGCGGATCGCAAACCATTTATGCAGGCCGCAAAAGTCGTCTTCCTCATCGAATAGACCTATCCCATAACACGATTTTCACCCTAATGCATGATTTAACCCTCGATTCACCCTCACAGACCCCTACCCAGACATTTTGGACTTCAATCAAGAACTAAGGGGTCCAAATCATAAACAAAAAGAAAATAACAGAAAAAAGGACGAGAAGGCACATACCAGATGTCGAACACATATGGAAGTGAGCATTGGAATTATGAGCACAATGAGTTGTGATCCTTGTTCGTGTTCAAAAGCTTGTTGACTTCTCGTTTGTTTCTTTAGTTTTTATTTATTTATTTGTGAGATTAGTTGAGTGTTGTGTGAGAAAGTGAGAGTGACGGTGTGCGATAGTTAGGGGATTTTTACCTGGCATGTTTGCGATGGAAAAGTGACCGCATAACACGTTATGCGATCGCATAGGTGTTATGCGGTGGTTTTAGAGCTGGTCAGATTACCTCAAGTATGTGATGCACTATGTGGTCGCTTAAGTGATATGCGGACCGCATAATTCAAATCCTCGCCGCATCTTTGCAAGCCAGCTGGTCTCAATATTCTGATCGTGTTTGCGAAGACTATGCGGTCCGCAAAGTCATTATGCGACCGCATAGCTGCCGCAAACTCCCCTGAGTGACTTTTCTTCAATTTCTTCAGTCTTTTGACCCTGTTTTATGGTATTTGTGACTACCTGCACTCTAACAAAAACGTCAACTTGCTCAATCTAATCTACATAAGTAAATAAAAACAACCTATATAAAAAAATAATGTTACCACACGTGGGTTGCCTCCCACGAAGCGCTTGATTTAACGTTGCGGTTCACGACGAAACTGGCCCCTTTTTGGGCCTACTCAGTGGTGTGAAATGGACCATCCTTGAGAGAAAATTTCTCTACCAAGTGCTTGTCTTCCGCTGTGCCCAGGTAATTCTTAACCCACAGGCCATTCACTTTGAAAGTTAGAAGTCCATCCTCCGACTCTAATTCAAAAGCTCCAAAACAGGACACATTCACCACTTTGAACGGGCCAAACAATTTAGATTTGAGTTTGACCGGGAATAACTTGAGTCTCGAATTGAAAAGCATGACCAAGTCACCCGATTTGAACTCCCGCTTCCGGATCTTCTTGTCATGAACGAACTTCATTCTTTCCTTGTACATGGTTGCACTCTCATAGGCATGGAAACAGAATTCTTCCATCTCGTTGAGTTGTGTCATTCTCAGATTAGCATCCTCGGCCCAGTCAAGGTTCAACTTTTTCAAATCCCACATGGCCTTGTGCTCCAGCTCCACGGGCAAATGACATGCCTTACCAAAGACCAACCGGTACGGTAAAGTGCCAATATGAGTCTTGAATGCTGTGCGATATGCCCACAACGCATCATCTAGCTTCCTTGACAAGTCGGTCCTGTTTGTCTAGAATGTTCTTAATCTCCCTATTGGACACTTTAACTTGACCACTCGACTGAGGATGATAAGGTGTGGCCACCTTGTGCTTCACGCCATACTTTTCGAGTAGCCCGGTGAAAGCCTTGTTGCAGAAATGAGATCCACCATTGCTAAGGATGGCCCTGGAGTACCAAACCGTGTGAATATGCTTTTCCTCAAAAATGCAGTCACACTCCTCGCCTCATTGTTTGGAAAGGCGATTGCCTCGACCCACTTGGATACATAGTCCACTACCACTAGGATATACTCCATGCCATAAGAACTCACAAAGGGACCCATAAATTCGATCCCCCACACATCGAAGATTTCAACCTCCACCACAAAATTCATAGGCATCTCATGCCTTTTAAAAATGGATCCTTGCCTTTGACATTGATCACAATCTTTGGCCATATTATTCGCGTCATGGTAGACCAATGGCCAATAGTAGCCACACTCAAGCACCTTCGCTGCCATTCAATTCCCTCCATGATGACCCCCAACTAGAGATTCACGGCATGCATTGAGAATTGGAACAACCTCATCTTCCGAAACACACTGCCGAATGATGTTATTGGCACAAATGCGAAACAAGAAGGGCTCGTTCCAATAGTATTGCCTACACTCCCGCAAGAACTTTTTCTTTTGATAAGTTTCCAATCCATCGGGAATAAGGTCGCTAACCAAGTAGTTAGAAATATCGGCATACCAAGGAGCGGATGAGTAAGACAATGCCAATATGTGCTCATCTAGAAAAGCATAATTGATTTCAAAGTTCTCCTTTGGTCCTCCTTCTTCTTCAATCCTAGACAGATGATCCATAACGTGATTTTCTGTTCCTTTACGATCCTTGACCTCAAAGTCGAATCCTTGCAATAAAAGGACCCACCGGATTAATATTGGCTTGGAATCCTTCTTCGCCATGAGATAGCGAAGGGCATCATGATCAGTGTAGACTATAACCTTGGATCCTAACAAATTGGCTCAAAATTTCTCAAAGGCATAGACGATGGGAATAAGTTCTTTCTCAGTCACAGTGTAATTTATTTGAGCACCATTGAGTGTCTTGCTTGCGTAGTACATAGTATGAAGGACTTTGTTATGACTTTGACCAAGAACCGCCCCAATAGCTACACCACTGACGTCACACATGAGTTCAAATGGAAGGGACCAATCCGGTGTGACAATAATAGGTGTCGTGGTGAGCTTCTCTTTTAAATCCTTTAATACACTTCTCATCAAATACAAACTTGGCATCTTTTTCAAGGAGCTTGCACATGGGATTCACAATTTTAGAGAAGTCTTTGATAAAACGCCTAAAGAAACCGGCGTGCCCCAAAAAACTTCGGAATCCTTTCACTGAAGTTGGTGGAGGTATCTTGGAAATGATTTCAATCTTGGCTCGGTCAACCTCTATGCCTTGTTTAGATATTTTGTGGCCCAAGACAATGCCCTCATCTACCATGAAGTGGCACTTCTCCCAGTTTAGCACAAGGTTTGTTTCCTCACACCTTTTGAGCACTTGTCTAAGGTTGTCAAGACAATGCTCAAAGGAGTCACCCACTACCGAGAAGTCATCCATGAACACTTCTAAGAAATCCTCCACCATATCCGAGAATATAGACATCATGCATCGTTGGTAGGTAGCCGGAGCGTTGCATAGTCCAAACGACATCCGGCTAAAAGCAAAGGTCCCATATGGGCATGTGAAAGTTTCTTTCTCTTTATCCTCCAATGTAATGTTGATTTGGTTGTAGCCAGAATATCCATCCAGGAAGTAGTAAAATGACCTTACCGCTAGCCGATCAAGAATTGGATCAATAAAAGGCATAGGAAAATGGTCTTTGCAGGTGGCACTGTTAAGCTTCCGGTAGTCCATACACACTCTCCACCCGGTTACAGTCCTTGTTGGGATGAGCTAGTTCTTCTCATTGTGGATCACAGGCATGCCTCCATTCTTCGGCACACATTTCACTAGGTTCACCCAAGAACTATCAACGATGGGGTAGACTACCCCGACATCCAACCACTTGATAATCTCCTTCTTTACCATCTCTTGCATATAGGGGTTCAATCTCCTTTGGTGTTCCACACTAGGCTTGCTTCCTTGCTCCAATTGGATTTTGTGCTCACAAATTTAAGCGGGAATTCCTCGGATGTCCGCTATATTCCACCCAATGGCTTGTCGGTGTTCCCTCAGGACATTCAATAAGTGACCTACCTGAACATCATCCAACAAAGAAGAAACAATTATAGGTAAAGTATCATTGGAGCCAATAAATATATACCTCAAATGTGGTGGAAGTGGCTTGAGCTCGAGTTGTGGCGGCTTAATGATGGAAGGCTTTGCGGGGGGAGTTTCTCTATTCTCTAAATCAAGAGAGACTTCTTCAGTGCATAAGTATAGGACCCACGTCCTTCTAATGCATTCACGGCTTCCATGTACCCCTCCATGTCCTCACCATCAAAATTCAACAATATTGCCGCCAAGGCCTCACCGAGGCACTCTTCTTCTATCTTCATATCACTTGCATCCTCCACCTCATAAATAACATCAATGACGGAGATTCCTTTGTATGCATATGGCAGCTTCATACCCTTACTTGCTTGGAAAGTGACCTCTTCTTCATTAACTCGGAACTTGATTTCATTTCGTTCTGAATCCATCAGTGCTCTTCCAATAGAAAGGAATGGTCTCCCCAATATGATAGGAATTTCTTTGTCAATGGAACAGTCAAGGATCATAAAGTCGTCCTGGAGAAGGAACTTTTCCACTTTTACTAGGACATCATCAACAATTCCCACGGGTCTCTTGATTGAACGATCGGCCATTTGAAATCTCATACTTGTAGGTCTTGGAAAGCCTAACCTCGCTTGATTGTAAATAGCAAGAAGCATCAAGTTAATGCTAGCCCCATTGTCACAAAGTGCCCTTGCAAAATCTCGCAAGCCAATAGTACATTGGTGAATGCTCCTGGGTCTTCTTTCTTCTCGACGGTTGTTGTTGCAATAATAGAACTAACCCGATGAGTCAGACTCACCACTTCATTTTTGGTGGATATTTTCTTAGTTATAAAGTCCTTTAAATATTTTGCAAATCACGGCATCTCTTGGAAGGCTTCCAAGAATTGAATGTTCACCGACAATTTCTTTAGAATGTCATAAAACTTCTCAAACTTGCCATCATCCACCCTTCTAACAAGACTTTGAGGAAATGGAGGAGTTGGTCGAGGAATTGGTGTTAGAGCTTTTGGGGCCTCTTTCACCTTTTCCTTTACCTCATCATGGCGTGATTTTTGGACTTCCACCTCATGGGGGAGCGTTTCAACTTCAACAACAATCGGCACTTCAACTCGTGCCTCAACCTCTTGCTCAAGGTCATCAACTTCAACCACTTGTTCATTTTCTCCTTGAAGTACCTTCCCGCTTTGCGTGGTGATAGCCATGCAATGAGAAGTTGACCCACTCCCATTACCTTTATGGTTGGCAATTGTGCCACTTGGGAGTGTACCATTTAGCTTTGGATTTTGTTCTCTTGACAAATCTCGCATTTGCATTTCAAGCTTTTTTTTAGAAACGGTGTGTGACCTTACAAGTTCAGACATGTTTTTCATTGTAGTGTCGCCTCTTTCTTGATTTTGCAAGATCTTTTCAAGCATTCCTTCCAACTTAGATTCACTTGAAGAACCCTCCTTATAATGCGAGGAGTTAGAATATTGCCCCTTTGGTGGAACATAGGGGTTAGAAATCCGGTTGGCATAATTGTTGTTATTATTGCTCCAAGTGCCTTGGCTCGAACCACCTTGATCATTGCTCCAATTTTGATGGCCTTGCCCTTGCGGGTTTGGCCTCCATTGATTTTGTTGGTGATAACCACCTTGAGAATTATGAACATAGTTTGCTTCCTCGAACTCTTGATTTACAATGGGTTGCATGTCTTCCACTACATTTACCTTCTTTGTCTGACTTTCTGTGAACATCTTGGTTAGCACATCAATGTTCGTGGAAATCCCAACAATCAATTGGTCTCTCTCTTGGTTTTCTATAATCATGTTGGTTAGAGAGGGAGTACCGTGTGCACCACCACCAGTGACATCTTCAGATTTCCACGCTTGGTTGTGCTTGGCCAATTTTTCTAGAATCTGTGTAATCCTGGGGAATGTTTTGTCCATGAAAGATCCATCTACTACGTTTTTAGCTATGGACTAGTTCAGTGGATCCAAAGCCATGTAAAATTTCTCCAACAAAATAGTATCCGGAAAAGCATGGTTCGGTGACCTCACCAAGTACAACTTGAAACGGTCCCACGCCTCATGTAAGTGTTCTCCTGGTAGTTATTTGAAGAAGAAGATTTTATCTCTGAGCTCGGATTTCTTGATCTGTGGGAACCACTTGGCTAAGAAAGCACTGACGAGTTTGGGACAAGGGTGTATGGAATGAGGAGGTAGATTCTAAATCCATTTTCTCGCCTCTCCAGTTAATGAGTATTTGAACACCCGCAGTCTCAGGGCATCATCTGTCACATTGTTCTGTTTATGCATTGCGCACACACCCAAGAAGTTCCTAAGGTATTGCGTTGGATCATCATCTGTATATGTCACGACCCAAAATCCATTGAGGTCGTGATGGCGTCGGACACCACTGTCAGGCAAGCCAATCATTAAATAGTTAAATTAAATTCCTATTTTAGTATTCTGAAATCATTACTTTTCATTTTATTACATAGTAATAAATAAACATCTGCTGAGTAAATTACAATGCTTTAACAATCCATTTAATAAATACATCCCAAAATCATCCCAGAAGCCGGTGTCACAAGTGCATGAGAAATTTCTAGGAAGTATACATATTTGTCTGGAGTACAAACTGGACAAGGTAAAAAAATTACGATACAATACATCCGAGGGAGACTCTGTCGGCTGTGGGTCATCTCGAGAGGAGCATCTCACCTAAGTCCCCATATCAGCCACACCACTGGGTCGAGCGGGGCCACTAGATATGCCTGTACCTGTGCAACAAAATGCACAACATGTGTAGCATGAGTACGAAAACAACGTGTACTCAGTAAGTATCCCGCCTAACCTAGAAGAGGTAGTGACGAGAGGTTGACTTTGACACTTGCTAGAGGTAAATTAAATATAATCAAGTGTGATGTCAATCATGGATATTAAAATCAAATAACAAATAACAACAGGAAATGACAACGTTTTCCATAAATTTATAAATCCTAGTTTCCGTCATTTCAATTAGCACTTTACATCTTAAGGCAATGTAACAGTTCAAATCACAGATGGTATTTAGCAAATATCATGCGTAGGAAATGCCGAGGGCCGAACGAACCGAATCAACAATAATAAAATATGCACTGTCGAAGGGACGAACAGCTCAAACCATAGATGCATCTATTACCCCGCTCGCGAATCGATCATGTGACGCAGTCATATATAAATAGTAGAGTTACCCTGCTCGTGAATCATAGATGCGACTCAGGTACTCATAGATACACGCATTCAGACAGTAAATTCGTGCTTTATCAGGAAAACAATTACCCAAGGAAAGTGAAAATTTCTCTTTTAATGGTCGCGAAGATAGTATTTAAATCTTTTTCTAGAAATTCATTTACCAAGTTCTATAGGGTTTAAATATTTTAATTTCATCAGTAAAATTACAAATACGGCACTTAAAATATGCTTTTGGGTCCTAGACTACCCGTACATAAGCATAATAGTAGCTACGCACGGACTCTCGTCACCTCGTGCGTACGTAGCCCCCACAAATACTAGCACACATTTTATTATTTAACCTATGGGGATAATTCCCTCTTACAAGGTTAGAAAGGAGACTTAACTCGCTCTGAAGATTCATAACCGGCTTCCAGGTCCTTCCGATGACTCAAATTAATGCACAACGCTCCAAAACTAGCCAAATAACAGGCAAACCAATGAAAATATACTCTAATACTTGTAACAATTCAATTTAAATAAATTCCCAACTTCGCTCGGAGAGTTGACAAAATTTCCCTCCGGCCCACGTGCTCGGATTCCTAAATTTTTCGAAGATAAAGTGTACCCATAGCCTCACGAACTCAAATATATAATTCTCTCTCAATTTCATGCCCAAATTCGTGGTAACAATCCAAAAATATAAATTCTAGGTCTTCCCCTCAAAACCCCAAATTTCTACAAATTTTCCTTCCTAATCCGAGTATAATCCAAGTATTTAACTCAAGATGGGAAGAAATCACTTACCTTATGGAAGATGCTGAAAATACTACTCCAAAATCGCTCCAAAATCGCCTTCCAATGATGAGGTGAAGTGCAAATGATCCAAGACCTCGGTTTTAAAATACACACTGCCTAGCCCCGACCTTCGCACCTGCGGTCCAATAGCCGTTCCTGCGGCTCCGCACCTGCGGAAAAACCATCGCAGGTGCGGCTCTATCTCAACCCAACGGCTCTCGCACCTACGACCCTCACTTCTGCATCTGCGCCTTCGCAAGTGCGAACATATACTTGCACCTGTGCTCTTTCCTGCGCCTACGATTCCCTGGCCACTTCTGCGGCTCTGCACCTGCAGCCAAAATCCCGCAGTTGCGGTCACACCAGATGACAGCAACCCCAGTTCTTCCTCAACTTCAAATTTTATCTGTTACTCACCTGGAATCCACCCGAGGCCCCCAGGACCCTGTCCAATCACACCAACTTGTTCCAAAACATAATGCGGACCTGCTCGAGACCTCAAATCACATCAAATAACCCGAAACAATGGATCACAACTCAATTCAATCTTTATGAACTTTAAAATTTCCAACTTCTACATTCGATGCCGAAACCTATCAAATCACGTCCGATTGACCCCAAATTTTGCACACAAGTCATATTAGACATTACAGACCCACTCCAACTTTCGGAATTAGAATCCGACCTCGATATCAAAATTTCCACTTCCGGTCCAACTTCTCAAAAGCCTTCAAATTTCTAGCTTTAACCAAATAACTCCAAAATGACCTACGGACCTCCGAATTTACTTTCGATCGCGCTCCCAACACCAGATTCACCATACGGAGCTAATCCCAGACACAGAATCCCAAACAGACATCAATATCACTAAAATGCACTTCAACCTAGACTTATGAAATTTCTTCTAAAATGCTGACTTCCACAATATGCGCCGAAACGCTCCAGGGTCATACAAAATCCGATCCGAACATACGCCCGAGTCCGAAATTATCATATGAACCTGCTGTAACCTTCCAATCCTGATTCTGAGGTTGTTTACTCAAAAATCCAATCTTAGTCAATTCTTCCAACTTAAGGCTTCCAAAATGATAGTTTTCTTTCCAAATTGACTCCGAACTTCTCGAAATTCAATTTCAACCATACCTACGAGTCATAATACCTAAAATGAAGCTGCCCAAGGCCTCAAACTTCCGAATGACAAGCTAGAGCTCAAAAAAACCGATCGGGTCATTACAGTAGATTTCCTGAATAATCCTTCTGCCTTGAGTATTAGGATTAACCCATGCTCTACCTTGAATGTAGCAGCGTCAACTCGCGGAGGGACAATGGCATTGGTGTCATCAATATATTCCTCAATATCCGCAAAGAGACTCTCTTCTTCATCATAATCGTCCATGCTTACCTAGCGCACCAAGCAAAGCAAGCAAAGTGTGATGGAAAAGATGTAAAGTACAGTGCACATTAGTCAGTAATTTCAAAACCGTATTCCCCGACAACGGCGCAAAAATTTGATACGCTCAAATTACACTTTAATAAATAGTGTGAAGCGGTCGATGTCAAATATAGTAACCCAACTAGGTTGGGGTCGAATCCCACAGGGAATAGGTGTGAAAAGATTACTTGAATAGTGTGAAGCTTAACTTAAATCGTATTTCTATTCCGTTAGCTAGAAACAGTGTTGTAATTTAGTGAAATGAAAGCAAGTATAGTTTGTAAGATTGTAATTAATTTAATTAACGAAACCAAGGTTGTGTCTCCTTCAATGAAATGTAATGCTATCGGTATTAATATGATATATTTCTAATGGAAAGTCCTTTGATATGAAAATGATTTCTAAATGACTACCCAATATTTTTCAGTAGTTGGATAGTATTTCCTCTTTATGATTTTTACAAATATAAAAGAGTTACAATTAAGAACAACCAATTTATGCAAAATAAAATCCACTTATTCCTAAGCGATTTTATTAAACAAGGTTTAACGCCTTGAATTTTTTATATTCACTTCTACGAAAGCCTAACCCACTTTTCCAAGTAAAGAAACAGTAAAATGGCATTTGTTAATGTTTGCAACCACCAATAATAAATGAAGAATGAGAAATGAATAAATATCAACCAACCATTATATATATATATATATATATATATTTATTTAATGGTAAACACCCATTAACATAATACCCATTTAGGGTCCACAACCTTAGTGTTGAATCAAGTCACTACATGGTTTTGAAGAATGACAAATGTCACACAGTTGAACCAGGTCCATCAGGACAAACACAGAAAAACAGACTAGATGGCACGAGAATACTCCATGCGTAGGAGATAAACATCATCTCTGAATTAAGGGGTTATCTCCTAAGCGAAAAGGTTGCAAATTGATAGGGAGATGGACTTCATATTCAGGTAGGCAGAATCAAGATAAAGGAAGATCAAGGAAGTTGAGATAGACTCAAACTCTTCCACCAAGGAAGAGTTGCATCAGAATTGTACATCAACATCTCAACTTCTGATTATATAAATTGTCGATGTATTCCTGCAGAAGAGGGACGCACATACACAGAAGTTAAACAAGAATTGAAAGCAAAATTACCAAAACAATTTTGCAAGCAGTTCATGTGAAGAATCCTTGTGCGACTCAAAAGCTACTTGAACCATCTCGAAGAACTAGTTCCATCTGTTGTCTTTTGAGTCTAGTTGTTTGTAGTAGGTGATTGCAAATTGTATCTTTCAGCTTTATCTAGAAGTAATTGTAATAGGTACACAATATTCAAGTTAGAGTTAACTTGAAGTTTGTCGCAATTAGCTAGAGGCTAGTTTGCCATAAAGGGATTAGAGTTAGTCCTTAGGTTTACAAAAGAGTTTATTTTGTAAATGATGTTTGGCTCATTGTCATCGTGAAGAGTTTGGGAAAATCCTACTGAGAAGTAGGTCGTGGTTTTTTCACCTTTTGAGCCAGGTGTTTTCCACGTAAAATTATTGTGTTCTGTTATTCTGCAATTAGTTTTCCGCAAACTGTAGAAGTTGGAACACCTAGAAGAACCTGGTTCTTCTATAGAGACTGCACTCAAAAATTTAACACCACACAAATCACCCCCCCCCCTTCTTGTGTGGTATTGACGTATAAAACATCAATTGGTATCAGAGCAGGTTATCCTTGAAGAGGCTAACACCTTGGGAAAAGAGCAAAATGAGTGCACCACCTGGAAACAGGGAAGGACAATCAACTGCAAGGCGACCACTTTTTAATGGCCAATATTACTCATGGGGCAAGAACATGATGAAGGATCACTTGATTGGAGAAGACTATGAACTCTAGGGCATAGTCATTGATGGTCCTTTAGCCACAATGAAGAAGACTACTGAAGGAGTAGATGTGCCAAAGACTAGAGTTGACTGCACTGCTGAGGATTTGAAGAAGTGGGAGAAAAATGCTAAGGCCAAAAAGTGGCTAGTTTGTGGACTTGGTCCAGACGAGTATAGTAGGATTCAAAGTTGCACCACTGCCAAAGAAATTTGGGATACCTTGCAAGTAGCCCAAGAAGGAAAACCTCAAGTGAAAGGATCAAGAGGTACTCTACTATACTCCCAGTATGAAAACTTCACTATGAAATAAGGAGAGACAATCCAAGAGATGTACACGAGGTTCACAACACTGACAAATGAACTCAAGTCTCTTGGAAGAATCATTCTTGAAGAGGACAGGGTGGAGAAGATGTTGACAAAGGTCTTACCAATTTCCTGGGAAAGCAAAATCACTGCTATTCAGGAATCCAAAAACATGGATTGGACGAGCTAATTGGAAACCTCACTGCCTAAGAACTTAGAAGGCAGACAATGAAAATGGATTCTCCTAAGAAGGAAAGAAGTATAGCATTGAGAATCACTAAAGGAGCAGATCAGGAGGAAGATGAGATGGCCATGATCACTAAGGAATTCAGAAACTTCCTCATAAGGAAAAAAAAGGCATCTCAAGAGGTGGAAACTACAACAAAGAAAAAGCTCTAGAAAGGCCAACCAACCAGGGATGCTACAAATGTGGAAAGACTGACCACCATATCAAGAACTGTCCTCAGTGGGAAGTAGAATGGAAAAAGGGAGAGATCTGAACAAAGGAACAAGAAGAAGGAACTGGTCCAACCCAAGAAAATCACAACAAAAGCTATGGTTGCTGCTTGGGAGGACAACTCAGATGAAGAATCAGAAGATGGTAAGAATGAAGAACATGCACTCATGGCAATTGGTGAATCAAATGAGGAATCATATGAAGAACCAGAGGTAAGTATATCCCATCTCAAAAACAAGATAAAGTTCTTATCTAAAGAAAAACTCTCTGAGTTGCTCCTTGATTTCATGGATGATTCCGAAGAAACAAACAAAGAGAAAGAACAACTGTCTAAAGAGTGTGTAATGTTAAAAGCAAAGTGCAAGAACCTGGAAATCAGAGTAAGTGAATATGAAAAGGAAAACACTGCCTCGAAGAACCAGGTTCATCCACTTGAAACTAAGATCCTAGAGCTAAAATCTGAAAATTTAAAACTGAAACTAGGAACTTGCAAAAAGACTGTTGATCATTCTCAAATCATGTTAGAAGGAAAACTAAAGGATAAGATGTACACTAAGGATGAACAGATAAGGGTACTAAAAGAAGAACTTGGTAAAGTCAAACATGAATTAGATTGAACTTGCAAATGGAATAAATCCTCTGATGCCTTGACATGGCTTCAAGAAAATCATAGTAGCAACAGAAGAGGACTTGGCTTTGGGAGTCAAATTCCCAAATGGGATCCCAAAAGCAATTATCTCACTCTTCCGAAGAATAAAATCTGCACCCACTGTGGTAAGACTGGCCACTACAAAATTGAATGTACTGCAAAAGAGTAGGCTAGTCGAAGAAATGAAACTTTTGTACGAAAGAAAAACTGGTTACCAAATTGGGCCAGAAAAAGCTTGATTAATCCTTTCTCTCATAGAAAAGGACCCAAACTAGTTTGGGTCCCTAAGACTAACCCTTGATTTCTTGTTATAGGTTCAAGTGAGAGGAAGCAGCCAAATTTGGTACTTAGAAAGCGGCTGCTCAAAACATATGACATGGAACAAGGAACAGTTCCTTTCACTTAAAAACCTCAAAGGAGGAAATGTCTCCTTTGAAAATGAAAAGAAAGATGAAATTATTGGGGTCGTTAAGGTAGGTAAGGATGACACACGTTCCATTGAGAATGTGTACTTGATAGATGGCTTGAAATATAGCCTGATCAGTGTGTCACAATTGTGGGAAAGAAGTAACATGATTGCATTCACTTTTACAAAATGCTTTGTGATTAAGCTTATCACTGACAAGATTGTTTTGCAGGGAAAAAGAATGAATAATATCTATGTCATAGACCTGTCCACACTGTCAGAAACGAACTAACTTGTTTAAGTGTGATGGACAGCGATCCCCTCCTTTGGCACAAGACTTGGACATGCAAGTCTAAATCAGCTCAACAGACTAGTCTCCAAGGACCTAGTGATAGGTCTTCCTAACATTAAGTTCAAGGAATACAAAGTTTGTGAGGCTTGTGCAAGGGGGAAGCAAGTAAGATCCTTATTCAAAAGCAAGAAAATTGTCAGTATCACTAGGACGTTGGAACTGGTTCATATGGATCTACGTGGTCCTGTGAGAACTCTGAGCAGAGGTGGTAATAAATATGTAATGGTGCTAGTTGATGACTACTCAAGGCTCACTTGGACCTTGTTTCTGACATCTAAAGATGAAGCATTTGATATGTTTACTTCATTTGTTAGAAAAACTCAAAAACAATTAGGAAATCAACTAGCATCAATAAGATCTGTTCATGGTATTGAATTTGAAAATGCAAAGGTTTGCTGAATTCTATGATGAACATGGCATAAATCACAACTTCTCTTCCCCTAGAACCCCACACCAAAATGGGGTTGTTGAAAGAAAGAACAGAACTCTTGAAGATATGGCTAGAACCATGCTTCTTTCTAGCAAACAACCCCATAGCTTCTGGGCAGAAGCAATAAACACTGCATGCTACGTAATAAATAGATGCATGACTAGACCATTGGTAGAGAAAACTCCTTATGAATTACTCAAAGGGAGAAAGACCAACATATCCCACCTTAGGGCTTTTGGATGCAAGTGCTTTGTGCACAACAACGACAAAGACTCCCTAGGTAAATTTGATCCCAGAAGTGATGAGGGAGTATTCTTGGGATATTCATCACATAGAAAAGCTTATAAAGTATATAATATGTGGTTGTAGCCTCATGTTGTGCTCAGCTGTTATGGATCAAGCAACAACTCATGGATTTTGGTATAGAGGTTGGATGTATTCCTATTTTCTATGACAATACTAGTGCCATTAGTATGTTGTGCTACTGACAAACAAATTGCAGATATATTTACTAAAGCACTAAGTAGGGAGCATTTTGAGAGAAACAAGTTAGAATTAGGGATGATTAAGATCACCTAATTGAAAAACAAAAATGAAAATTTTATAAAATGAAAAACAAATTGGCTAGAAACACTGAAATAGGTAACTAACCAGATTAATCATTGCTCAGTTTCATGTCTTTAATGACATACTCTCTTGCCATGTGTTAATATGACTCTTTGGTTGCTAATGATATTTTTCTATTTTTGCAAATTGAGGCCAAAACTAGAGACTCTAACACGATGAACCTGGTTCATCGTGGCTGGTTCATCTGACTGACAAGGTACGTACTCATCACTATACACTTATTGAAATAATTATAGTCACACATGAGCAAGATTTTATCTATATTTGGTACATTTCAAATTATTAGTACTTATCCCAAAATGAACCCGTTCCAAAGAGTCCAATTGAAGCTTAATTAGCCTAGATTATAGGGAGTCATAATCGTCTAATCTACTGACGCTCCTACACCGATTTGACTCCCACTTGACCAAGAATTAAGCCTGTTGTGCATTTATTAACCACACCTTTAAAAAGCCATCATTATCTCTCTAATTGATCATCCTCTCTTCTTCAAAAAGCATAACCGTCGAATTCAAATTGCATTTTCTAGAATCCGAATCTGAAATATGCTAAATACGATATGATAGGATTCGTGCACAGCCCTACCATCAGGGAAAACACAGACAAGAAGACTAGATGGCACGAGAAGAGTCCATTCACAGGAGATAAACATCATCTATGAATTAAGGGGTTATCTCCTAAGCGAAAAGGTTGCAAATTGATAGGGAGATGGACTTCGTATTCAGGTAGGATAGAATCAAGATAAAGGAAGATCAAGGAAGTTGAGATAGATTCAAACTCTTCCACCAAGGAAGAGTTGCATCAGAATTGTACATCAACATCTCAACTATTGATTTTATAAATTGTCAAAGTATTCCTGCTGTGGGATGCACATACACAGAAGTGAAACAAGAATTGAAAGCAAAATTACCAACGCAATTTTGCAAGCAGTTCATGTGAAGAATCCTTGAGAGACTCAAAAGCTACTTGACCAGCTCGAAGAACCAGTTCCATCTGTTGTCTTTTGAGTCTAGTTGTTTGTAGTAGGTGATTACAAATTGTATCTTTCAGCTTTATCTAGAAGCAATTGTAATAGCTACACAGTATTCAAGTTAGAGTTAACTTGAAGTTTGTCGCAATTAGTTAGAGGCTTGTTTGCCACAAAGGGATTAGAGTTAGCCATTAGGTTTATAAAAGAGTTTATTTTGTAAATGTTGTTTGGCACATTGTCATAGTGAAGACTTTGGAAAAATCCTACTGGGAAGTAAGTCGTGGTTTTTTCACCGTTTGAGCCAGGTGTTTTCCACGTAAAATTATTGTGTTCTTTTATTTCTGCAATTACTTTTTCGCAAACTGTAGAAGTTGGAACACCTAGAAGAACCTGGTTCTTCTATAGAGACTGCACTCAAAAATTGGACACCACACAAATCACCCCCCTTCTTGTGTGGTATTGACGTATAAAACATCACTTAGTATTTAAAACTATCCACTCATACTAAAATACAAAAAGATAATAATATTCAAAGTCATAATGCTTATAAAAGTGCAAGAATATTTCTTCTAAAGCTTCTAAAAGAAATAATATTCAATGCCTTGTGTTTTAGTCTCTTTTTCAGACAAGATGACCCACAAAAACTCTAATAAATCTATTTATAGTGGGTTAAAAGTCGGATCCAAAAGTGGACAAGATTTCCCCTGCAGACGACTTATGCGACCACATATTTGTCGCAAATCAGGTATGCAGTCTTCATAATCTCCCAAATCATCGTAGACTTTCATGTTACCATTTCCAGGAGTTCATCGCATGTCTGTTATGCGACCGCATTTTTCCATCGCAAATCTTGAGGAGTTGTCTCTACTGGAATTCTGTGGTTCCTTATACGGCTCGCAGACGTATTATGCGATCACATAATGTACCACATAATCGCCTATTGATTTGGACAAATGATCTGCTTCAGTCTGCGGTCTCCCATTGAGTTATGCGGTCCGCATGTGAGTTTTACGGTCCGCATTTGAGTTATGCGGCCGCATACTTGCATTCTTTCTGCTCTTTTGTGGATTTTTGACTTTTTTTCCGTGTTTTTGGGTCCTCAAGCATCATGCACTGAAAACTATCAAAACATCATAAGAATTAACGAACAATTGCATTAAAAACGAGCTAAAATCTAAGTAATTGGTATTAAATGTGCCGAAATTCTACGACACATCACTACTCCCGTTTGACAGACTTGTGGTAGATCACATTTGGGCCTGTGTCGTGTTCTGACTGGAGGATGCTTTCAGTGTGATCAGTTGGGACATCACTCGAGGGACTTCCCTTAGCCTGCGATGAATTTTAGCAAAGCTTCTATTCAGTTAGTTGCACCTACTCAGACCACTCGTAATACTTCAGGTGCTACAGGTACATGATATAGAGTTTGAGGTGTTGGAGATCGTGCTACTGTGAATCAAGGACAAGGGAATGCTGGTAGAGGTCAGGCGAGACTTTTTGCATTTACTAGACATGATGTTTAGACCTCGAATGTTGTTGTTACAGGTATTCTTTCTATCTGTTCATTTTATGAACCTGCGTTGATTGATCCGGGATCTACTCACTCCTATGTGCCCTCATACTTTTCTTTGACGTTTAGTAGACAACCTGAGCTATTGAATGACCCTTTTCTAGTTGCTACTCCTGTTGGAGAGTCTCTATTAGCTGAATAAGTGTATCGTGCTTGCCAAATTCGGGTTGAGGGTAGGGATACTCTAGCTGGTCTTATTGTACTTGATATGATTGATTTTGACACGTTGATAGGAATAGATTGGTTATCTTATTGCTATGCTATCGTCGATTGTCATGCAAAAATAGTTAAGTTTGAGATACCAAACGAACCTAGTTTTGTTCTAAAAGGGGGTCAGGTTCCAGAGACTTGCAAAGTTGTATCTTTTATGAAGGCTCAACGACTTCTGAAGAAAGGTTGCCTGGGTCTCTTAGCTATTGTAAATGAAACAAGAAAGGAAACAGTTAGTATAGAGAATGTACCAGTATTGAGAGAATTTTCTGATGTATTTCTTGAGGATTTACCAAGATTGCCTCCAGTACGAGAAATAGATTTTGGTATTGCTTTGCCACTTGACACATAGCCCATATCGATACGCCCATATTGGATGGCACCAGTAGAGTTGAGGGAGCTAAAGAAACAGTTGCAGGATTTGTTAGATAAGGGTTTTATAAGACCTAATGTATCACCATGGGGTGCACCAGTACTGTTTATAAATAAGAAAGACGGATCCCTGAGAATGTGCATTGACTACATGTAGCTGAACAAGATAACAATATGCAATAAATATCATTTTCCTCGTATAGATGACATGTTTGATCAGTTACAAGGAGTTGCTCGCTTTTCAAAGATTGACCTCTGTTCTGGTTATCTTCAACTTAGTATCAAATATGATATTTCTAAGACTTCTTTCAGAACTCGATACGGGCACTATGTGTTTCTTGTGATGCCTTTAGGACTGACTAATGCTCCAACAGCATTCATGGATTTATAATAGGGTGTTCAAGCCGTTTCTGGATAGATTTGTAATAATATTTATTGATGATATCCTGATATATTCTCGTAGCCAAGGGGAACACGAGAATCTTCTCAGGACTGTGTTGCAGACATTATGAGAGCATCGGCTTTATGCTAAGTTCTTAAAGTGTGAATTTTGGCTAGACTCGGTATCATTTCTGGGGCATGTTGTATCCAAAGATGGAATTATCCTATCTTATTTACATTCTAGACAGATGTTGTGATATTATTTTACTCCTTTCATTCTAGTTG
Source organism: Nicotiana undulata (assembly GCA_005239495.1). Taxonomy (NCBI): domain Eukaryota; kingdom Viridiplantae; phylum Streptophyta; class Magnoliopsida; order Solanales; family Solanaceae; genus Nicotiana; species Nicotiana undulata. Next base: position 18,340 of record ML242708.1, on the reverse strand, counting down.
ATGCTTATGGTTCGGTATATTTTCATAGCCTTTCATTTCTCTTATAAGCTATAAATTTTGTATGTTCCCGTGGATTTAAAAGTATAAATTTCCTTCCTTATTAAAATTCATGACTTCGAAAGTAATAACATGAGTAATCAAATTGACCAATCACCATATGGCTTGCCTGACGGCGGCGTTAGGTGCCATCACGACCTATTGTGGATTTTAGGTCGTGACAATAATCGTTTAATGATTGTATTGAAGACATTCCAATACTAATTTTAGGTCTAGGTTATTTATCTAGAAAGAACAAAAATAAAATAAAAAAGTGGAATAAAGTGATAAAAATTTTAACGGTGAAATTTTACTAAAAAATAATAGAACAAACTAAGATAAATAAATAATAATTATAAGGAAAAAAGTTACAAATATGTTGAACGAACAAATTTTATATTAAAAATAAAATCTAAAATTTCATAATAAACTGCAAAAACATTTATATACAATATTAAATAAACAAAAAGAGTAATATGGTAACTCTTGATAATCATAATCGACTATTGATTGTATCCCAATATAAATTCTAAGACTCGATTATTTATTTAAAAAATAAATAAAAACAAAAGGAAAGGAAAGTGATAACAGCTTTAGGCGGAAAACTTTTACTGCAAAATAATAGAAAGAAATTGAAATAATAAATTATAATGAAAACAAAGTGACAAAATATTTCAGACGGAGAAATTTTAGTGGAAATAAAATTATGAAAAACAAAAAATACATCGAAGAATTAAAAAAAAAGATAATAAATTAACAAAAAAAAAAAGAGAAGGTTACTACTAGAAAGAATAAAAAAGAAAAAGAAAAAACAACTACAGGAAAAAATGAATAGGAGCGCATAATTTATTAGAAAGAAAGACAACAAAAATTGAAAAAAATAACAACAAAATAAAAATAATAAAATAAAAAAGACAAAGAAAAATGTGAAAATAAAAAACAAAGAGAAGAAGGAGAAGCATCTTTGGTGAAGCCTATGCATACAAAGGAGGGAGCAGCCTGGTCTTAAAATCTTCAAAATGAGCGTGCTTTATCTATTATAAAAAAGATGAGCATTTTGGTCATTAAGTCTTTAAAAGGGACTCTAAGCGTCATTTTCTCTTACAAAAAAGGCCAAATGGGCCTTAATTTCAAATTGTAGCATATGGCTTGCAATATGAAGCTATGCGATCGCTATAGATGGTAACGTGATTGCATGAACATGTGATTGGTAATTCTTTGCAACATGAATCTTGTCTTCGTGATCTCGCTCCTTCTAAATTTGGCATCTTTCGAGATAGCAACCCGGGTACACGACACTGCTTTGTAGAGAAACTCTCCTTCAGGATCTCATTAAATGCTTGGGCAACAAGAACATTGTAGCTTCAAGCTTTATTTTTGACTTTTGGTATCCTCAAGAACATTGGACCCGATCGGTTGTTTTATGTAATTGCGCCTCGTTTCCTGTTTTAATGCATCACACGTGTGCGCTTATGATTTTATGACTTGCGGGGTTAGTTGGTTCTATTTCGGAAAGCTTTCCGATCGATTTTGACCCTTGATCCTTGACTTAGAAGTTTAAATTAGAAAGTGTCTTTGACTTTTGTGAAAACGACACCGGAATTGTATTTTTATGGCTCTGATAACTTCGTATCATTATTTCGGGTTTGGGCGTATGCCCGGGATTGATTTCGGAAGTCCGTAGATTGATTTTAGTTATTTCTCCGAAATTTGGCAATTTGAAGTTTAAAAATTTAAACGTAGGTTTACTTTTAGCTATTGAGCTCGGAATTTGATTTTAGGACTTAGAATAGGTCCGTTACGCTATTTAGAACTTGTCTACAAAATTTAATATCATGTGGAGTTGATATTAATTGATTCATTTGTGCTATGTGAAAGCTGTGTACGCAAGGGGACGAGTGGGTATACGGGTTGTACATGGTATTTGACCGATTTAGGCTACTTAGACTCATTTCATGCTTTAATTGAAATGCCATATCATGTTCTAAATTCTCATAGTCAATCTATTGTTATTTGTGTTAGTCTATCCTTACATGCCTTAATTGACTTGTTTAACACTTGTTTTACATCCTACTCGATAAATTGCTCTCATGCCTTAGTTGAACTTGTTGCCTTTATTTGATACGTGTCATCTCTTTCATTGTTGATTATCAGTATTTGAAGTCATTGTTACTAGTTATCTTTTCTCTTCTAGTATTATCATTTGAAGTTATGATATTCCTTCCATTGTGAATTAATGGTATTTGGTTCGTAGTTATACATTATTATTTTTATTGTTGAGTTATTGGTGTTGAAGATGTGGAAGTTGTATCATTTTGAAGCAAAGTTGATAATTGCTAAGATATCTTTCTTATTGAAAATTTTACATTCATTGTTATTATTGATATTCTTGTGCACGTTGTGGTGGAGCTGTGGGCTATTGTTGTGTAAATATTGATATTTTTAATTGTTGGCAAGTTTTGATATATAGTTATTTCGGAAATATTTTCAAAACTTATTTCAAATGTAATGCTCACGTGGCGCCATAAGGAAAAATTGTGAATTGTGAATACGAGACGGTGCCTCGGTTATGATTCTTGATATATTTATACCCACAAGTTGGTACCCCGGTGGTGATCCTTATTGTACATGAGGCGGTACCTCGTTGGGATTCTTGTTGTGTTGTTATTCCTTGTTTTTTCGGTTATTGTCCGTATATGATCGTTGTGGTTCTTTTTCTGATTTCTTTACGTTATTCTGTCTTACAAATTCCGGTATTAGTTCATGCTGTTAATTATTTTGTATCAGTTATTTCTCCACATTTCATTATTTATCCTTACTATGTTTTTATACTATTTTTTTATATCCTAGTAGGTTTCATGACCTGGCTTCGTCACTACTCTATCGAGGTTAGGCTTGATACTTACTGGGTACCATTGTGGTGTACTCATACTACGCTTCCGCATATTTTTGTGCAGATCTAGGTACGTCTTCTCGTGTTGGTCGTTAGATATCATATGCTAGTTGCTTTATGGAGACTTCAACATATGCCTACTCAGCGTCCACAGGATTTGTAGTTACCTTTCTTTATTCTTATTTCCTTTTATATTTTCTTTCAGACAATGATGTAGTAGATATTCTATTTTTATTCTATAGAGCTTATGATTCAATTCCACCGGTATTTGGGAGTGTATTGATGTTGATTCTGCTTTCGTAAGTTTATATAAGTTATTTAGCCTTGTTTTATTTCTGTTATTTATTTTCGTCAAGTTATTATTAACTGTTAGGCTTACCTATTCGTAAAGAGTAGGTGGCATCACGACATCTTACGAAGGAAAATTTGGATCGTTTCAAGTTGGTATCAGAGCTCTAGGTTCATAGGTTTTACAAGTCATAAGTAGGTTTAGTAGAGTCTTGCGGATCGATATTGTACTTATGTTCGAGAGGCTACGGGACTGTTAGGAAAACTTCTTCTTTGATCCCTTATCGTGCGAATCGATTGACTTTGAAAACTAAATCTTTGACTTTCTATTCTCTCAGAGATGGTAAGGACACGCATTGCTGATCCAACGTTCAGACACCCGCGCCCCTTGCTAGATCCATGAGAGAGCGGTAAAAAGACGATGAGGGTTACGTGCTGCAGCCAGAGCAGCTGCCCAAGCTGCAACAGAGGAGACACCATTAGCTCCAATTGGGGGACGGGCACCGGAGGAGCCTATTTCCACGCCTGCACTACAGGAGATCCTCGCCAAGTTCTTGAGCATGTTTGGTACTCTAGCTCAAGAGAGGTTGATTCCACTTGCACCAGCCATATCTCAGGCTAGGGGAGGAGCTCAGACTCCCGCGGCCCGTACCCTAGAGCAGCAGGTCCGGGTTTATTTGGTCCCTAAGGTTATACTGGTACAACTTGTTTCTCTGATTCAGCCCATGGTTAGGTTAACATCATCTAAGGAGGAGCAACTTAGACTTGAGATGCTCAAGAAGTATCACCCTCCTACTTTCAGCGGTTTGGATTTAGAGGATGCACATGGTTTTCTAGAGGATTTCCAATGTATTCTCCGTACCATGGGTATTGTGGAGACGAGTGAGGTTGTTTTTGCTATATTCCAGTTCTCATGAGCAGCATATCAGTGGTGGAGGGTGTATAAAGTGGGTAGCCCAGCCGATGCAGCTTCACTTACATGGACTTGGTTTTCAGAGTTGTTCTTGAGAGAGTTTGTTCCTCAGACCCTTCGTGATGCATGTCGCGCAGAGTTTGAGCAGTTGCGCTATGGTAGTATGACAATATCATAGTATGTTGTCCGATTCGGTGACTTGTCCAGACATGCACCTGCCTTGGTTTCTACAGTCAAAGAGCGAGTCCGTCGATTTATCAAGGGGCTCAACTATGGTATTAGATTCAGCATGGCTCAAGAGTTGGAGACGGATACCCCATATCAGCAGTTGTAGAGATTGCACCGAGGTTGGAGGGTATGCGTGGCTATGAGAGAGATAACAGGGAGTCCAAGAGGCCTCGAGGAACTGGAGGATTTAGGGGTGGCCACGCTGCATCTACAACCTGTCATGGTAGAGTCAATGCGAGTCGTCCAATTCACTCAGCACTTCATCTTCTAGTGGTGCTCCGGCTGTCCCGAGGTCTCAGGTTGCACACTTTGCTCAACCACTTTCGAGTGCACCTCTTGCACGTGGTGCGTTCAGCGGTCAATCCAGTCGGCCAGGAGCAAGCAAGTCCTAGTAGCCACGCCCACCGAGAGCTTACTTTGAGTGTGGTGATACACGTCACATGGTTAGAGAATGCTCAGACTCAGAAAAGGTGCACCTCCACAGACTACTCAGGCCCCACGGATTCAGTCAGACCCATAGATTTCTCAGGCCATGATTGTTGCCCAAGTTTCCGCATTGCCAACTAGGGATGAGGGACGGGCAGGTAGAGGTCACCCTAGAGAGGGAGGCCATGCCAAATTCTATGTTTTTTGTCACGACCCAAAAATCCGCTAGTCGTGTTGGCACCTAACCTAACCCGCTAGGTTAGCCAACTAATGACTATCTAATTTCATTAATTGTTAAAAAGTCAATTAAACAGAATAAATTATCTGAATCTATTACATTTCCAAAGGACTGGTAGTACAAATCATGAGCTTCTAAGAATGGAGTTTAAAAAGCGGGAATGAAATAAATACATAGTATGTTTGAAAAGTACATAAACAACACAATTTAATCTAAGGCTACCCCGAACAACAGAGGCATCTACAACATGGACGTAGGTATATCTTCAAATCCAACAACACTCGAGCAGAACAACAACTGCAGCCAACATCTGCACGCAATGTGCAGAAGTGTAGTATCAGTACAACCGACCCCATGTACTGAGTAAGTAACAAACCTAAACTTAGGTTGAAATTATTCACGAGCTATCACAGGGTCGGGTCCAATACCGGTATTCTACAACAATCCACAACAGCATAATACAAGTAATAAAGGGGTATCTCAGAAGTAAATGGGCTTAACCCGTTCGCAGTTTCAGAAAAATAGGCATGCTTTTCAAATATTTTTAGTGAAACTCAGTTCTTTTGTCAAAAATACCAAAAATACATGTGACTTTGAAGACTGTGCTTTTTCTCAAAAATCCTTTTAACAAAAAGTAAGAGGTTTTATTTTCTTTCCAAATATCAAGTGCAAAAACACCTCTCTGTACTAACATACCAATGTATGTAAAAGGTCATGAATGACGTGATACTATATAACATGAGAAGAAAATGCATTTCTATGCATGTATGTCAAGTGTGCATGTCAAATGTGATGCAACTCAGTGATAAAACCATATGAAAGCTCTCAGAGCATTAATTCACTCAGTCCTCCCAATCACTCATATACAGCCCCTCGGGTAAACATCACTCATAAACAACTCCTGGGGAAAACATAACTCAGTAGGTAAATGCGCTCACTGGGGGTGTGTACAAACTCCGGAGGGGCTCCTACAGCCCAAGCACTATATCAAGCCAACCATGGCATCAATCAATGAGGCCCTTATCCTATATCAAACATGACGCGGCGTGCAGCCCGCTCCAAAAAATAAACATTTTTCGGCGTGCATCCCAATCCCATAAATAAACATGCTGCGGTGTGCAGCCTGATCCATAAATAAACATCACAATCAGGCCCTCGACCTTACTCATAAATATCCTCACAATCAGGCCCTCGGCCTCACTCATAATATCCTCACAATCAGGCCCTCGGCCTCACTTAGTCATCAATCTCTCTAGTCTCTCTCTCTCTCTCTCTCTCTCTCTCTCTCTCTCTCTCGGGCTCACAATGTCATGAAACTAGCCCAAAAATGATGATGTGACGTATCAATGAATAATAACAGAGACTGAGATGTGATATGCATATGAGTGCGTATGAATTAGTATATAAAACAGTGAAAGCATATAACTCCACAGCAGAAATGACCTCAGTGGGTCCAAACAGTATCGTCATAAGTCTAAACATGGTGTCTAACATGGATGAAAGCTCAATTACTATATCAAATAGAGGAGACACAGATAACAACAAGATAGGGACGCTATTCAGTTCCATGGGAACCTCATTGTCCCAATTCACAAGGTGCATGCCCACACGCCTGTCACCTAGCATGCGCGTCACCTCAATACCAATCACATAACATGTATTGTGGGGTTTCATACCCTCAGCACTAAGTTTAGAAGAGTTACTTACCTCGAACGAGCCAATACTAATGCTGAGAAGGCCAAACGACGTTCCAAAGATGCCATCCCGCGCATTTCGACCTCCAAACGACTCGAAACTGACAAAAACCAATTCAAATACATCAAACAAGGCTAAGGGAACCAATCCCAATCAGAAAGGATCAATCTTGAGCCAAAAACCCGATATCGGTCAAAAGCCCATCCCGGACCCGTACCTCAAAACCCGATAAAAATCATAAAATACGTCAACCCATTCAATTAAGAGTCCAACAATTCTAGTTTCACTCAAATCCGACTCCAAATCGATGTTCAAAACTCAAAAATTCATATTATGAAACTCTAGGCCAAAACCCCCAATTTCCTCTTTCAATTCATCAACCAAAAGCTAAAATCGAACATAGATTCATGAAATATAACCAAGACCGAGTAGAGAATACTTACCCACAATTCATATGGTGAAAATTGCTTCAATAATCGTCTCAATACGAGCTTCATTTCTCCCAAAATGCAAAAATGGTCGAAACCCTTGAAATATAGTACTTTATAATCACTGGGTGAATCTATGAATCGCGATCGCGGAAATACCCTCGCGATCGCGAAGAAGAAAATGCACTGCCCCTGAAAATACACTACCTGATCGCGTAAACACATGTGCAATCACGAATAGCTGACTCCCTAAAGCTACGCGATCGCGTCCTACCCTCGGCGACCACATATAACAACACCTAGCCCCCAGCTTCTGCCTCTAATACTCTACCCGAACGCGGCCTTAGCCTCGTGTTCGTGAACTACAACATTCCTCTACTATGCGATCGCGTTCCTTCCTTCATGACCGCATCAGACAAAAATGCCTCAACCCCAAATAATCCTACGCGATCGCGATTAAGGAAATCGGAAGCCCAAAATTCTACAGAACCAGCAATGCAAATATGAAGGAAAATAGTTTGAAATCAATCTGAAACACGCTCGGGCACCTCGGAACAACATCCAAACATACCAACAAGTCGCATAACATAGAACGGACCTACTCAAGGATTCAAATCACACATAACAACATCGAAACAAAGAATCGTACCTCCAAATCAAACTTTAAGAACTTTGAAACTTCGAACTTCCACAACAGATGCCGAAACCTATCAAATCACGTCTGATTGACCTCAAATTTTGCACACAAGTCACATTTGACATTACGGACCTGCTCCAACTTCTAGAATCGGAATCTGACCCTGATATCAAAAAGTCTACTCCCGGTCAAATTTTTTTCAAAAATTCCAACTTTCGCCATTTCAAGTCAAATTCTACCACGGACCTCCAAAACACAATCCGGACGCGCTTCTAAGTCCAAAATCACCCAACGGATCTAACGAACCCATCAGAAATCCAATCCGAGATCAAATTCTAACAAGTTAAATTTGGTCAAACCTTTCAAATTTAAAGCTTCTAGCTGAGAATCATTCTTCCAAATCAATTCCGAATAACCTGAAAACCAAAACCGATGGTTCACATAAGTCATAATACATCATTCGAAGCTACTCATGCCCTCAAACAATAGAGCAAAGTGAAATTTCTCGAAATGACCGGTCGGGTCGTTACATCCTCCCCCCTTAAACATACGTTCTTCGTCGAATGTGCCCAGAGTTCTTCCAAAAGCCATCAAATCGTTGTATAACCTTACCAAGCACACACCCAGGGGTGATCCCACGCCACCCTATCCCATATGGATCTGATAACACAACATGATGAAATTTTTGAATCAAACCTAGCACATAAGTCTTAGAACCCAATTTCCAACATCCGGAACTTTCTATAAGATCAGAATCTCGCATCTACACACTGTATAAGTTTGAACAAGCTATATCTAGCCATAGTCAAAACCCAAAATGAAATCACATGATATACCACATAACTCAAAAACTCATAGTGATAGTTTCTAGTCACAGTAGCTGCTCAAAATAACCCAATATCGGCAATACCTCATATCAACCAAAGCCTTGTTCTAAAACCTTCATGTACTAACAATGATGAAAGAAACACACAGAAACTCATAAACCATTCATCAGATCAACCAATCATGGAACCTCACTCTCCTTCGATATGAACTATAGAAAATTTCTAAGCCGATGAGCGTCAATATCCTTTCAAATATGCCGCAATCAGATCCGATAACACCCATTCTAGGCCCAATGACCTTATCACATCCAACACGACCATCCTAGTGACATGACACATCAATACAATCTAAAGCCATGACTTGTGCAGTTCGTGCACTAATAAGCAACATTCCAAATGTACTCAATTATGGAAAATGACATCAAACAAGAGAACTGTCTCGCAAGATCAACGAGTATCACCATAACGCAATGCTAAGAACTCATCACACACCGTAAAACCCAAACACATGAACCTAACACAAAGGATCATGTCTCTACATAACTCCGCTACAATGCATGACCCCATCCAAATGCTAGTCCATATATATACCTCGCTCCGCCTTGCTCAAAATCAATAACCACGCGAAATTCGACATCCAGAACTCAAAGTGCATTACCATAACCACGGAGAACCAGACGATACAATGCCACATGAAACCCTAAAGAACATAACCAATACGCCCTTAATCATGCAATACCCAATTACTCATCTCACTCAATTCCACTATAAGACCACAATAAAACCGAACGATGTGTGCCCAAAGCCAACGAATCACAACTCCTTGCAGCATAGAAGAGTAAGTCATAAATCATTTTAGAACATGAATAAGCTTAACAACAACCGAATAACACGTCCCTCAACAATAGTATTATGGAGGCCATCAATCAAACTCGGTGTAGAATACACATCTTAATTGGGCCTACCCATGGACCCCCAAATCGACTCTGGTCATCCACAATAGACACATAACCCTCTGAAGGTCCACAATAACGTAATCACAACACACAGTATCACTTAGCTATATTTGGCCATAACCTCACCACCCACAACTATGAAACAATCTGCTCATGTGAACTCCGAGTCTCCAAATTCAAAGAACACACGTACCACCATATCTGATCCCAACTCCGCCACCATAATGTCTAGCACTTCTCCAATACACGATCATACCACGAGGAATACCTCTATAATCCCTATGTGCCACAGAAAAATTTGAACATCAACAGTTGATCAATTAGGGGAGCACCACAATACCAATGAAGTATCCATAATCAAAACACATTGCCTTCTGAAATGTAAGCTATCATCAAACCATACCAAGTAGTAATATCATTTACCCAGTCTCCTTCATAACTGAAATGTGACCTTGCCCATGCAAATCTCCATCCCACATTTCACACCACATATACCGTGCCATCATATGAAAAATACGAGAACTTCATAATTCGCTCGGAGTTACAAGCAACTACTCACTCAATTAGCCAAGAATTTTTCATTTGATCTCATCCAGGAGAAAATCACAATACGCAACATGCCCCACACACCAGTAGGAAATATACATCTCAAACCGTAGTAGAAATCATCAAGAACTCTCTGTAACCCATTTGCACTTAACCACACTGCTCTAACTCAACCAAACTACGCAAGTCATCAAAACCCGAGAGTACCACCACAAATCACCTGAAGAAACTCACTACATCCTTATAACCAAAAGCGCTAATCACATATGTTACCATGTTGATCCAACCTACTACCAAGCTGTCCTATTTATCCATGTTCTTTCAGAATTACCTTCAAATTGATTCTTCTCCTTGCCATAATACCACACTGCCCTAAGGCTCATAAGCCGCTGAATTTCCATTTTATGTATCCCAAAAGTACCACAACTCAAATACTTACTCTAAAAAGAATTTCCTATGAATCTAAAGCCATTATCTTCATCTTCCTGATACTAATATGAAGAATCCATATTGATATATAAGTTCCACAAGTCTCGATACCATCCAATGAAAATCTCAGTTTCTAGCCAAATACACATCTTAAATATTCCCAGTTGTTACATATAAATCTTGAATCCATTAGAACTGTCCTTGAGAGTCATTCACTCTGCTCAAATCTCGATTGACCGACCAAACAGACCAAACGACATGTGCCCCATTAGCACACCAACACCCCAGGGAGTAACCCACACTCCTGAGCAACCGATCATTCTCCTACTCCACGCACACTACATCTTCAAAACTAACCACTCAATTATTCCATGATTCCTACATACCCATAGAGTGTGATACAACATGTATCCAGAAATTCCCTTACTCGATTCATTCTCAAATTCCACCGCTGCAAGCCATAACTGATTCACCAGTATACCTCAAACTAAAACCAATACAACACATAATCATTCAATCAACTCGTCGATAGTAGACTCCCCCACTTGGATCAAAGCCATGGATCAATACACACAATAACTCACTATGCCCATACAGTAGTACTTCCATAATACCGCATTGAGATTCAACTAAATCCTTCCTGAGCTAACGCAAACCATCTAATACTTCAAATTATCTACAAATCTCGCATTCACCATTTTAATAGTCAGGACAACTTCCACAAGCGATCTAAACTCAAATTGCAACATATATCATTCACTGGTAAAAGAGAACTCCCTACAAAATAACATAAGGACCACACAACCTCAGGACACCCCGCAGGAGGTAACCCCACCTGCTTAGCCTCCAACTGATATCTCTCTATACTCCTCCATAATCAGAACTATTACGCAATCACTTTATCTCCCTGATTCTGAACTCATAACACAACATGAAGATCTACTTCACTCCATAACTAAAATACATTAGAGGTCCTTCAACACACCAATAGCTCAAGGCCATACGTCAAATAAATACAGAAGTCAAACACCCAATAGTCCTTGCTACATTTCCAGAAAACTCTTTTTGTCACATTCAAAAAATCTAAACACATATCACCATCAAATTATACTCACCACATAGTCATCCAGTCACAAAATCCCACCAGTAAGGACACAAACGGACATATAAGTCCCAAATGCACGTGCTCACACAATCAAAATCTCAATACTCAAGCCACAGACAAGGCCCAACCTCAAGTCCTCCAGACTAGCCCATCATCAACACGCCAAAATCATATCTCGCACTTCAACCATGGAAATCACAAATCGTTGATGCATCGCTGATACCAAGCGCTCATGTGCACATACGAATGTGTGGGAGGAATTCAAGGAGTTACGCTTCAAGCTGAATCAATGTCGCACTGTAACGACCCGACCGGTCGTTTTGAGCTCTAGCGTGTCGTTCAGCGGTTAGAAGTCATGAACAGCTTCATTTCAGGTATATTGACTTGTGCGTATGGTCGAAATTGAAATTCAGGAAGATCGGAGTTGAATTGAAAGGAAAATATTCATTTCAGAGGCCTTAAGTTGAAGAAATTGAGTAAGATTGGAATTTTGAGTAAACGACCTCGGAATCAAGATTTGAAGGTTCCAGCAGGTTCGTATGATGATTTCGGACTTGGACGTATGTCCGGACCGAGTTTTGGATAATTCGGGAGCATTTCAGCGTATAATGTGGAAGTTAGCATTTTTGAAGGAATTTCCTAAGTTTGGCTTGAAGATCATTTCATAGATATTGATGTCTGTTTGGTATTCCGAGTCTGAGAAAAGCTCCGTATGGTGATTCTGGAGTTGGGAGTGCGATCGGAAGTGAATTCGGATTTTCGGAGGTCATTTTGAAGTCCTTTGGCTAAAGATAGAAATTTGAAAGCTTTTGAGAAAATCCGACCGGAAGTGGAAATTTCGATATCAAGTTTGGAATGTGATTCCGAAAGTTGGAGCAGGTCCGTAATGTCGAATGTGACTTGTGTGCAAAATTTGGGGTCAATCGGACATGATTTGATAGGTTTCGGCATCAGATGTGAAAGTTAGAAATTTCAAAGTTCATAAAGTTGAATTCTTGCGCGATTCGTGTTTTAGGAGTTGTTTGATGTGATTTGAGGCCTCAAATAAGTCTGTGATATGTCTCCAGACTTGTTGGTACGTTCGGACGAGGTCCCGAGGGGCTCGGGTGAGTTTCGGGGTGGTTTCGGACCATTTCTAGGCCATTTATAACTGCTGGTTTTTGGCTACAGCAGTGTTCTATGCGATCGTGGGGAATTGGTCATGATCGCAGTGAGAAACGGGCCAGTGAATCGCGATCGCGGAAATCCTTTCGCGATCACGTAGAGTAAATGTTCTGCTGCACTGACTCGAATTCGGAGGCTCATATCTCACAATCTATAAGGAATTTGAGATGGTATAAAAATGAAATTTGTAGCCCTTTGTGTCTAGTTTCTAGAAAAGTAAACCGTTCATGATTTGGATTTGTGTACAAATAGATATGTCTGTTCACTACAGGGTGTCCGGGAAGATGAAGAAGAAATTTGTGTTGCACATGGGCTGACTTTGCCAGATTATATCTGGAAATATATAAGGAATTGGGAGATGACCAACGCATGGAAGTTGTAGATCTTTGAGTCTAGTTTTCATAACATTTAACCATTTGTCATTTGGAGTTGTGTGCAAAACGTTATGACTATTCTACTGGAGGCTGTCCGGGCAGGCTGGGCAATTGTTCTCCGCGATCGCGAAGCTCTTTCCGCGATCGCGAAGAGCAAATTTTGGGCTGAAAAATTGTTCTTCGCGATCGCGATGAGTAAATACTTGGGCAGAATGATATTTTAGCGGGTTTAGCTCATTTTTCTTCAATTCTTCACTTGGTTGGGGCGATTTTGGAGAATTTCAAATGGGGATTTTCATCAAGCGTCAAGAGGTAAGTGGTTCCTTCTCATTTCCAAGTTAATTCAAGGTTTATACATGAGATAAAACATGAAAAATTGTGGGAAAATTGGGATATTGGAAGAAACCTGGAATTTGGGTAAATGTTATTTTTGCCACGAATTGAGCATAAATTTTGGAGTAAATTATGTAATTGAATTAGTAAAGCTTCGGGTAGAAATTTTTTTCAAGAAATTTCGAAGTCCGGGCACGTGGGCTTAAGGCCATTTTGGTCATTTAATTGAGTCGCGCTGAGGAACTCTGTAAGTTGAATTTTTTATGATCAATTGAGTATACTTTCATTGAATTATCGTTATTTGGATAGTTTGGGGGCGTTGCGCATCTGCTGGGGTCGTCGTAGGGGCTCAGAAGCCGGTGATGAATCTTCGGAGCGAGGTGAGTCTCCTTTCTAACCTTGTAAGAGGGAATTGTCCCCATAGGTGTTCTATATGATTTGTGTAATTGTTTGTGGGGGGCTACATACGTACCTAGTGACGAGAGTCCGTACGTAGCGGCTATTGTTGTTACGTCCGGGTAGTTAGGCCCCACATCATGCCCTGTGGTCTTCTCGTACAGAATTATATGCTATAAAACCTTATTATATGTAGTTTTGATTCTCTGAGATTTATGGAATTTAAATCATATGAAAGGAATTGTTTTACGAAAAACTAAAATGAAAGGAATTGTTTTACGGAAATTAAAATGAAAGGAATTTGTTTTACGGAAAATAAAATGAAAGGAATTGTTTTACGGAAAAATTAAATGAAAGAAATTGTTTTACGGAAAATAATATGAAAGGAATTGTTTTACGGAAAATAAAATGAAAGGAATTGTTTTACGGAAAAATTAAATGAAAGAAATTGTTTTACGGAAAATAATATGAAAGGAATTGTTTTACGGAAAATAAAATGAAAGGAATTGTTTTACAGAAAATAATATGAAAGGGATTGTTGTACGGGGAGTAGTATGAAAGAAATTATTTATGGAAAGTATTATGAAAAGGAAAGAATATTGTGTGTGCGTGTAACCGCTTCACAATTTACATTCCGCGAGCGGAGTGTGTTTACCCCCACTCTTATGGGATCTGGTCGTACGCCACGGCGGATTTAAAGATACATTTATGGGAGCGGGTTGTACGCCACAGCGGAGTTGAAAAGTATTTGTAACATATATGGGATCGGGTCGTACGCCACGGCGGATTTGAGAGGTATTTGTATATATATATATATGGGATCGGGCTGTACGCCACGGCGGATTGAAAGATATTGGCTTGACAGATGCTTGGAAAAACGGAAAGTGTACATTGTTGTGAAATTTCAGCAGCTACTTGGATTTCTGTACTTGTTATGTATTTGCTGCTCACTGCCTTACCTGCCTACTGTATTTCATTATGTCCTGTCTTATATTATTATTTTTGGACCTTAGTGAGTGTCAAGTCGACCTCTCGTCACTACTTCTTCGAGGTTAGGCAGGATACTCACTGGGTACATATATGTATATGTACTCATGCTACGCTTTCTGTGCATTTTGTTGCATAGGTATGCTCATAGTTCAACGATTGATTTGGAGACTTATTCGGGCTGCATTCATCCGGAGGCGTTCCGTAGTTGACAGATTCTCCTTCTTTCTATATCTTTACATTGTATCTCTATTGCCTTTGTCCCATTTATTTCTCGGACAAGAGTTGTATAATTGTATAAATTCTTAGAAACTGCTCATGTACTTGTGTCACCGGGTTCTGGGGATGTGTTAAGTCTTGTTTTACTGAATTAAATGGATTTCCTATCGTTTTTAATTTACAAAAATTTATTTATTTGATTATGAAAAGCAATAAAGGCAACGATTTCGAAATTGTTAAACAGGATGGTATTTCAACTGATTAAGGGGTTGGCTTGCCTGTCAGTGGTGTCCGGCGCCATCACAACCCATAGGTTTTGGGTAGTGACAACGTGGTATCAGAGCTCTAGGTTCCCCTAGGTTTCACGAGTCATGAGCAAGTCTAGTAGAGTCTTGCAGATCGGTACGGAGACGTCTGTACTTATCTTCGAGAGGCTGCAGGGCTGTTAGAAGTACTTCCCTTCTTGATATCTTATCGTGCGATTTGATTCCTCTCAGGCTTATGCCTATGGTTCTTCCTACTCAATCTTATACGCCGTGAAGCGCTTCCTATAATCGAGAGGAATTGTAATAGGGCTACAGATGCGGTGCGTGATGTTTTTCATGCATAGTCGAATGGACTGTTGTTGTCGCCCTGCAGAAGAATATGATGTTATTTCAGCTCAGTAGTTGTGTTTGAGAGCCTTGAGTCTATGATCGGATAGTGATGATTTTTTGATTGGTTATCGCGCGATGTTGATGTGGCGGTAGAATGCTTGCCCATGTGTTGGGGGTGATTCATGGCTTGAAGGGAGGTCTCCTCAGAGTGTGAATTCGAGATTTCAGCATTTTAGTTCCGGCAGAGGAAAGGCGATTGAACTATAAATGGCCAGGTTTTGGGTGATAAAAGTAATGAAGCTTGGTCTTATCGAGCAAGGTGGAGTATTCACCCGTGTTGTGGTACCGGTGTTTGATCGAGTAGAACGTGTTAAGTTCGCCGGTGTTATAGTTCTTCGGTTGCATTGGGATAGAGTGTTGTGAAGAAGTGTTGAAGAAGCAGTTGTTATAGACCGTGGTGTGCGGTGGTTAAAGTATGGAAAAAACGCTTCTAATGAAGGCAACTCAAGAAAGGCGATCATCAGAGAGTTTGAAGTCGTTGGGATCTGGTGGTTCAAGAGCTACAGAAAATGATATTGAATTGAGGCCGCAATTGAGAAGCATGCGATGAAGGAAGTCATGTGAGAAGTGTCAGGTAGCGGCTAAATATCTAAACGCCCGGCGTCAGAGACGGAGGTCGGGTAATTGCTTAAAGGAATGGGTTCAACTAAGTAAGAAGTGGCAGTATAGCCTATGAGTTCAGTTGTAAGGCGATTACCTGCCTTGAGGAAACGTTGAAGTGATTTGAGAAATTTTGTGGACAGGGAGTAGGTCCACGAGCTTAAACCGAAATGTTGGTTATTTGGCGGAAGGTTAGATGCCACCGAGAGGAATTGATAGGGATGAAGAAGGATGCAACATAGCTTGGAATCAGAAGATGTTGTCGCGCGCATAGTGGATGTCCATGGGGAGCAGACGGACTAGTCAAGTCGGTGAAGGAGGACAAGCTTAGGATGGGGGTCTCGATGTCGTAGAAAGTATGCCTCACAGCATGGTGGAAGGTGTCAGTTGGTGAGTTTCCACCTGTGGGTTATCTTCTGTGAGTAGGATAGCGGTTGTGTGGTTGACAAGTTTCTATGAGGAATCCCAGTGGCTAGTCGGTAGGAAGCAGAATGTGTGAATGGTGCTAGAGAATTTGAGTATTTAGGGAATGCTAACAGGAAAATCCGGAAGAATCGGACGGATTGGTTGAGCAAGGTCATGTCAACAAAGAAGAAAAGATCTCAGTAGTGTCTGGAATGGTGCAGGGAGTAGCTTCGGGCTAAGTGGGGGAGTCCCACCACCTAAAGTTGGGTTGTAAGGTTATGTCCTCATAGGATTGCGAATTTTCAGTGTATTGGCAACTTGTTACAACTAAGAGAAAGGAGTAAAGCGGTAATTGAGCATGGCATTCGATAAATGTGTACGAAGTTGGTCCTATTGGACCAGGGTTAGACAATGGAAGATTTAGAATTTTTGCTTAAGGCATAGGCAAGTTATAAGGGAAGTGACTCAGTCACGTGCTTCATTGAGAGCATGTTCATGCGCTAGAAGAGCCTTGGAGTTGATTGTATTCAGGGCCAGTCACAGTAGGTGACTCTCAGCAGTGGTCCTAGTGAATTCGAAGGTTAGAAACTGTGGTGTTTAAGGGTTTCAGGCAGCCGTATGATTGAGAATCGAGCTTTTTCAGCATAATCTCTGAGGAGAAGAAAAAATGGTTGGAGTGTCCTATGTTATTTCAGCACGCAGGATAGTATTGGAGGTGTGATAGGAATAAACTCCAAATTGTAGAAAGATTATCAGGATTTTGTGAGACGGGTTGCGGGATTTAAGCAGCATGGTCTCGTGAATCAAGGTCACTCGGGATGAGTGAGGGTTGAGTTGCTATGAGTTGAAGGAAGTTACTACTATATTTGAGGCAATTAAAGATGATTAAAAGAAGATGGATTGGTTAGCCAAGGTGGAACGACGCCTGGTCGGCAGTGATCAGTTCCTTCGGTGTGATTGAGTATGTGTATGGTTTGTAAAGATGTGTGTGGGGCTTGTCGGCCGTCGTAATAGATTTCAGTTGGAAGCATTCAAGTGCTATGGCCTGTCAGGTGTAGGCGGATCCCGAAAGGTTATGGTGGTTCAGTCCACTACTTATGGATTTGCATGTATTGTGATTGTGAGAGCTCACTTGTGTGTTGTTATGGTTCTCATGAATTGAGGCAAGTAAAATATTTCTATATGTGGTGAAGTGTTCACCCTATTAGTGGTTCAGGAGTTAGGACGGAATTCCTATGCCATCCCTTATCGGAATGTTAGGTGCAGTAAGCAATATGTAACTGGAATTAAGAATCGAGATTGCAGTTTGTGTTGACAAGGATGTCATGAGCTCGGATGAGCAAGGAAACTGATGTTGTCTTCAGTGTCACCTGAGATCGGTGTTTGGTGAAAGAGGCCTCGTATCCTGATTACGGGTCCTTGAATTGTTTTACAGCCTTAGGGTGGTCGGTAGTATGGATGTGCATACTGTCTACCTGTGTGAAAAGTCGTGGGAGCGTGTGATACGCTCAATTTACACCTTAAAAAAATGTAAGCGATCGTTGTCAAATATAGTAACCCA